>QANU01006828.1:573001-590919 GCA_003254905.1 Nissolia schottii
GCGTTAGGTTGAGTGGATTCGTTGAGCATTTTTTTTGGGTTTGCACTTTTAAGATTATTTTTGGACTATTTTTAAATATTTTTCGGGCTCTTATAAATTTTTTGGGTTTGTAATTTTATAACAAAATTGTGTTTAAAAAAAATTATATTAACATCGCCAAGTCAATAAGGATATTTTTTTTATTATTATTATTAATAAAAAAATGGGTTTGTTGAGCGGGTCGAGTTTAGAACTTGACCACCCAACCCTCGGATTCATAGAATTTCACCCAATTACTCTAATGAATCCACCCGACTTGACCCAAGTAACATTGGCTCGTTTGATTTAGTCGGGTCGGTCAACCTGTCCGACACCCCTAACATAATTATCATGTATAAAAGAAATAAAAATTACTATAATGAAAGGGAAATAGAAAAAACCAAACACAACACAACAAAAATGAAAGTAAAAGTGCAAAACCCGCTGATCAGAAAAGCGTTTTCTTTAGTCAACACACATGCAATTCAGAATAATTAGATATTCAACCATGTAGTCCTTTCACTTGGCTCACAAAAGCCCTATTTTTCTCTCAAATGTTGACGTCTCATGGCTTAGCTGGTCCCCTTTGGTTTGTTTTTCTCTTCTTTCTTGTTTTCTTTTGCCTTGGTCTTTCCCAATTGGCCTTCTTGTGTGAAGACGAAAGAAATTAAAAATGATTGGTATGGCTATACCGTAAGATGCAAAATTGTAGGAAAATTGTTAAAGTAACTAATTACATGAAATTAGAACACAAACTTACACTGAGTAAGAATTTTACACTGTGTTGCTCACACTAATCATTGTACAGATATCCAGGCCAGCTTCAATAGTGCGTTTCAATATGGATCATATATTAACACACTTTTATAAAAATAAAAATATTTTAATTCATTGTAGTCTACACAAAAATACCCACAAAAAAAATAAAAGAATAAAAATCAAACAATGGGTGATTTAAATAGAATGAATTGAAACACTGGTCGTTTTAAATTTATTTGGGTCACTTATTTCACCCTTAAAAGAAAAAATCAATCAAATTTAAGTCGGATCATGAACCGTATGAAACTTTTGTTTCAAGTCAAAATGGTTAGTGTAGACTAAGTTAATAAATTTGCTCCTCTAAAAATATACTTTTTGTGACTATTTTTCCTTTTTCTTTTTCTCTTTACAGCCTCTGTAGTTCAGTTAAAACTTGAACGTAAAGAAAGAAACATGCATGTGAAATAATTTAACGGAAAGAGAAAAAATAATGCTGGTAAGAAAATGACACCACTTTTATACGAGTCTCTACATACTAAATAGTCAACTATTGTTATCATTATGTTCACAACCTTGAAAGTCATCACCACTAACATTATTAGCATCACACTATTTTCATCCACAATATTGCCGTAACTCTTTACATCCATATATTCATTCCAGATTCCACAATCACCGGCTCCATCATTATTGAAAATTCACATTGATCATGTAACCAAGTCATTTTTCCACCATAATTAATATTATATTAATTTGTAAATTTACATTGCTATGGCCATTATCAATTGTTGTTGACAACCTCATCCATGATCAACAGAACCCGCGAGGTGTCATAATTAATCCTCAATTTTATTTTATTTTAGTTTTTACTTTCAGTTGTTGAAATCTAAATACCGAAGAATTTAGAAATCTAAATGATGCGTGCACTTGGTAGTTGCTATGCAATGTACGACTTAATCACTAGAGCAAATGGTACTTGTGTAGAGGAATTAATGTCTGAATTTTATTTACAATTAGTTGGTCAATGTCCCTAGTCTGCTGATCTTTGATTTCTCTTCCGGTTGGCAAAATTATATATATATATATATTAATTACGGTATAAACCTAAGAATAATCCGATATACTAATTACAAATACGACATTTATCTCATGCTTCTAAGATAAACAAATGGGTCATCTAGATCTGAGATGGCTTGACTAATCTTTGCATGTGTAAGATGCGGTCCAATCGATCTAAGGTTCAAACACTGCGTGAGAATTTGAGTATTAACATTTATCTGCATACTTGTTGAGAAATGTGCAATGTACATGACATTTATGGGACATCATGAAAGCATTTTTGCCTATAAGACATAATGAGTCTCATGATGATCTCTATTACAATTACCAAACATTCACGAACAAAGTCAGAGTGATTTTTGCATATATCACCTCTGTGAAATCAAGGATAATATCAGCATTACAATTACCGTAATTATTTGACTAATAATTCTCAAAATCACTCTTATGTGAGGGTTAGGCGTTGCATTTTGGTTCACTACAAATCTCTTTTATATATATATATATATATATATATATATATATATATAAACAATTGAAATACATCACTTGCAAATTAAATAAATCTATATCATTAAATTTACACAAAAAAAATATAAGAGTTATGCTTAACTACGGTTAACATGTTTGATTTGATGTACAAACATTTTAATATATAAATTTAGAAGTTTACTATAAGGTGTTGATCAATTAGGCCATTTTTCATTCCTATTGATATAAACAAAATTTTTTTTTGGATGTACAAGAGAGAATGGGATCGTGTAACACACATACATGTAATGATGAAAGAGAAGAAGAAATGGGCGAAGGCATTAGGGGAGCACGCACAGGGGGGATGGTGCAACTATAGAAAGGCACGTTTACCAAAGAAAGAGGATCTCAAAAATCCACGTTTGTCCAATAGAGTTGAGAGGCAGTGGTCTCCGTGTCAGCACCTACGTTGCCACAAATTTGAAATTTCCAAGGCTTATTAAATTGTCTTAATGCTGAATAAAAGTCAAAGAGCCTTCGGAATTAATGCTGATTCCTTCAGATGACAATAAATTCTCGAATAATTATCCACTTAAGTTATTTGTGGATATGAAAAAAATAATTGAAAATATGTGAGTACTTTACAAATTTATTATTATTTAATATTTTTTATTTTTATTTTTATTCTCATTCACTAAATTTATTTAATAAGAGTATTATAAAAAATTAATTAATATTATTTAAATTTATAAAATAAATAATTATATATATAAATATTAATCTAAAAAATGGATAATTATTAAAAATAGACGGAGTAGTGTTTTATATATATTTAAATATTCTTGAAGCCCATGCATGTATTAGCTAATAATATTCTATCCATTCTTGTATACATCATTTTTATTGTTTAAGTATATTTAAAAATTAATGTTTTTGAACATAATATTTAAATATATTAATTTTTTAATATCTTTAAAATGTAAAAGTGATAAATAAAAACAAAGACCGAAAAGAGAATAAAGTAAGAAATGAGCATCGTGTATTATCTTTTTATAAATTAATTTACAAATCTCCTTATCTATTATATGAGTGAAAAAATATATGTAAGTATTGTATTGAAAACTTAAAAATAATGAAAAGTTACTTAATTTATTATGTATGAAAACTTGTAGTTTGATTTTGTAGAAAGTACTTGTAATTGTAATGTATGATCCAACTGACCTTGGTACTCATCACAATTGACCCCTCATGTACTCCAAGTTTCTGACTCAGTGATTCCCCATGTTTTATTTCTGATAAGCATTGGTCGCTGCAGCATTATTTTTTTTTAATTAAAAGATGATTTATTCTCCTACTAATTTTTTTTGAAAAATATCATATTTATTAAATGAAATCATAACTTTTAAAAATTGTAAGATCCTGGTTGTATTTAGTTGTTGTCGCGTGGTCAAAATAAATGCAACCCAAGGATTAATAGTATTTTTATGTTGAAATTTGCTAACAAATGTCTTTAAAACACTTATTAAAATGACAAAAATGATAATTGGATGTTTCATATTCATAATGACATTGAATGTTTTATATACTTAAAACTTACAATTTTAGCTTCTTTAACCAATACCTTAACAAAACCCATTTACGTTTTTGAGATATTCTCCATAGGAAGTGATTTTGTTTAAGATACGTTCAATCATTAAATGTAAACACCTTCTCTATTGTGATTCTATTCAAGACACGCTACACCGCTTTAGTTACCGTCCATAGCCCCACCCCTACGAGGTTGTTCAGTGGTGAGGTTAGATCTAGTGACAAAGCAACCGTGGCTAAATTAAGGGTGTGAACAATGACGTATGATTTACGGTTTAGGGTGAATATCCAACCCGTGTGCGCTCGTATGAGAGTTTCTTCCTCAGCGAGCACAAGTCAAATCGATGGATAACAACATGATGTTGTTTTAGTAAATGAAGTTTTGATTAAAAACAAACACAAAATGATAGCTAACATTCTCTTAATTCAATACTTTGCATAAGTGGTTGAAACTGGTAGCCTACTAAATTGGTAGCTTAAACTTTTTAATTATGTTTTTATGTATTTTTATTTAATTCGCCTGACATGATTTAATTTCAATTACTCACCTAAAAACACTACAAGAAAACAGAGCACCTTGTGTTATATGTAGGCTAGAGACACTAAGATTTGAGCGATTAGGAACACTCCATCTCTCATAATTGCCCCAGCTCATATGAAATTGGCTTACATTAGTAAGATGAGTGGAGGTTTTAGCTTTCTATGAAGGTTATGAAGGTGCACGGTAACAAATATTCAACACTAAGAATGACACGACAGTTGTGTCAATGAGGTAAAAAGGTTATGTGTTTGGAGCACAAGGATCTATCAGTAGAAGAAGAAAATAAGGATGATGGTGCTTTTGAGCAGAGAGGAAAATGAAGTGAAACAGGGGTGTTCTACTTCTGCTCAATTGGTGACAGGGACACACACATGGAGAATGAGTGAGGAGTGAGATGTGGTGAATCATGGGTTCGATGGCATACTACAAGCAATCATTGATGGAAGGAATGTGTTTGCTTTGGAAAAATAATGTAAGAGAAAAATGCTTAAAGTTTGTTAGTTTATAGAATAAGGAGAGGAGAAAAAAGGCTTTGAGTTAATGGGAGAGAGGGAATGGAAAAAAAGGCAGAGAAGAGAAAAAGAGACTAGCAATTTTGGTTTCAAATCCTTTCCCATTACTCCTATACACTTTTCCCCCTCCAATGGTGATATGAAGTGTAAAGAGATATAATATAAAATAATTAAATTTGTCTTTTCTCATTAGCTTATGGTTTTAGAAGAAATGGTTTTTAAAATAGTATCAAAGCTACTATGACTAAAAAGGTCAAGGGTTCGATCATTCATGACCACTATTTCAAAAAAAAGTATCCACGTTGCAAGCTAAAAGAGCTCTTGCATTAGGAGACGTGTAAAAAGATATAATATAAAATCATTAAAATTGTCTTCTCCCATAAGCTTCAACTTTAGGAAAATGTTTCTTAAGAAACATACTCCACTGTATTTTAGTCATTGGTGCCACTGATTTCCCAGCCAAAAGTATACATATGAAGTTTCCGTCATTAGTGCCAGACACAACAATAACCACATGACAACACAACAATTCTAATTTGCTTACTTGAATGCATTTGAATTTTAATATTTGTATCTGATTGTTGAACAATATCAATTTATGCGCACTTCATAGTTGTTGGTACATTAAATAATTTTCTTAAACATTGGCATTCACAATCATTTTATACCTTAATTATATTTTTATGATATTAATATTTGCAACAAGGAGACATAGGAAGTGTGTCAGAGTCACCTATGAATGCAAGGAGATCATTAAGTGGTAGTAACGAAGGAAATTGATCAGTCAAGCTAATAATAAAGCACCTTTTTGTTTCTTTGTGCTTAGAATGAAACAGTCTTTGTTATTATAATTATGATGTTGAGATTGAGATTTATCCTTCTAGTTGTAACTATACCTATGATGTTATGGTGTTTTTGGTACATTATCATGTTTGACTTTGAATATTATGTATGTAGATTTTGAATTTTAAATGTCAGATTATTGGATTTTGATCATATCAAATTAGATGTGATTTCTTGTTGATATTCTTGCTTTCTTTATAGTTGTGTTAACTATTTTTTATTGGTTCAAAATGACAGGTGAATTAATTATCAAATAATGCAGAAATTAAAATAAAAATGCTAGATTTTATAAAACAGGAGTTGAACTGCCATAATTTTAAAGTTAAAATGGTTCTTGAACTGTTGTTTTATCAATACGAACAAATGAAACTACAAAATTAGATTTAAAAAATGGAGGGGGGGAGAGGGGTTTAACCACCATAATTTCAAAACAAAAATGACACTTGAACTGCCGTTTTATTACCCGTGGTTTTATAATTGCAAGCTACAATGATTATACGTAAATTGTTGTTTTATCATGAACAACAAGGTAAATTACTATGGGTTAGGCACCCGCCGTTGCGAGAAATAACGGGGGTCAAACTCACCGATTTTTCCTTCTGGAATCGCCATTTTTGTCCGTGTTTCTTGTAGTGGTAGGAAGTGATTTTGTTCAAGATACGTTCAAACATTAAATGTAAGCACATTCTCTGTTGTGATTCTATTCAAGACATGCTATACCACTTTAGCTACCGTCCACAGCCCACACCTACGAAGTTGGTCGGTGGTGAGGTTAAATCTACTGACGGCGCAATGGCTAAAATGAGGGCGCGAGTAGTGGTGCATTGTTTATGGTTTAGGGTAAATATCCAACCTGTTTGCGCTCCTATGCGAGTTTCTTCCTCAGCGAGCACAAGTCAAATCGACCGATAACAACATGACTGTTTTAGTAAATGAAGTTTTGATTAAAAAAAAACCAAAATGATAGTTAACAATCTCTTAATTCCATACTTTGCATAAGTGGTTGAAACTGGTAACCAACTAAACATTTCAACCATTGATAAAATTGTATATGGTGTAAGATTAAGGTACAAATTTTTCTTTATAACGTCAAAATACATTATACGTAAATTGTTGTTTTATCACGATCAACAAAGTGAATTACGATGGGTGAGGCACCCGCCGTTGTGGGAAAGAACGGGGGTTCAAACTCACTGCTTTTTCTTCTGGAACCGCTATTTTTATCCGTGTTTCTTGTAATGGTAGGAAGTGATTTTGTTCAAGATAAATTCAAACATTAAATGTAGGCACCTTCTCTATTGTGATTCTATTCAAGACACGTTACACCGCTTTAGCTACCGTCCATAGCCCACACCTACAAGGTTGTTCGGTGGTGAGGTTAGATCTAATGACGGCGCAATGGCTAAAATGAGGACGCGAGCAGTGGTGCATTATTTACGGTTTAGGGTTAATATCCAACTCATTTGCGCTCCTATGCGAGTTTCTTCCTCAGCGAGCACAAGTCAAATCGATCGATAACAACACGACTGTTTTAGTAAATGAAGTTTTGATTAAAAAAAACCAAAATGATAGTTAACAATCTCTTAATTCCATACTTTGCATAAGTGGTTGAAATCGGTAACCAACTAAACATTTCAACCATTGGTAAAATTTCATATGGTGTAAGATTAAGGTACAACTTTTTCTTTATAACAAAATACATCATGCATCAAAATATGACAAGTGCATTATAACCTTCACCCTTACGTTATATCATAGGTTTGTTTCATGTTAATACGTGTATGTTACGCGTGTATATTTCGATATTCATATTTTGATATATATTAATATTGTGTGTGTATATATATACACGCACTTTATAAATAAAAAAGAAGAAAAAAAACATTTCTCAATGTGACTCTCCTTAAATATATATTGAGTTTGATTAGTGTAAATAAAAAAAATATATGAAATATTTAATTCATCAACCTACAAAATAAAAAAAATAAAAAAAAATAAATTAATTTGTTAGATGTTTACAGCACGAAGGTATGAATACGAGTATGGGACCCGTACATGTAGCGATAAGACCACGTATTTTAGGACAAAGGTAAGACGACGGCATGACATTAATACGCTGTCGTTTGGCATTCTGCTTCTATCGAGTCGGTCCTCAAGGGCCCACCATCCCAAACGGTGTCGGTCGTTTTATCCACCAACCTTTCTTTTCTAAGTTTTCTATTTAATTTTTTAAATTTTAATTTTCTTTCGGCGATCCCATTCCATTTCTTTTTGATTTGTTCTTTTCATTAAAATACAACAAAGACATTCTTTAACATTAATTTTTAATCTTGCCTTAAAAAAAGTATGGAATGCATGCGCAACTGTTTCAGATAAATTATAATCATTATTATTATAAAACCGTGTAAGAGAGCATATTTTTATTATATATAAATATCGATACAGTTATTATTACGCAGGCAATATTTGATGTTGCCAGTTGCTTTAAGATATTATTAACAAATAGGAAATGATCTTTACCCAAAAAAGAAACAAATAGTAAAGGATTGGTGCAGTAGTATAGTGAATTATATTATAGAGAATATTAAAATGAAATTTTTAAAAGAAGTTAATTAGTCTGAAGTTTTTCATAGTAATAATATTATTAAAAATAATTTTATTATATTATATGATAAAAATATCTTAATTAGAGATTAAAATAATAACAATTTTTTAAGAACAAAAATTATAGTCTGACGATGAAAAAATAATTGTTTGCCATCAACTTTTAACTTTTTTTTTATGGGAACTTTACAATTTTTATGTAAAAGGGATCATAATCTGACGTAGGTTAAGACTTCAGTTACAGTTAGATTATGATGATGATATCTTTCCATTTCAATGTGCGACCTTGCTTAAAATAAAAAAATAAAGAGAAAAAAATTGGAAAGCAATCACCAACCAAGCTCGTTAATAGTGGTAGTAGTATAAAGAATATATTCTTCATAATCCCCACAAATGAAAAGAAGGTGAACTTATCAATATATTATTAATTTCATTTTTTTCATTTGACATATTTTTCGTTCTTCGTCTAAAATAAATCAATATAAACATTTTAAGTGGAATTTCTATGACATAAAACTTAAGTTTTTCAAACTATAATTTTATATCTTTTCGAATTATTTCAAATTAAACTCAAATTTTTTGTATGAAATAATTAAAATATTATTATAAAAGGATTATTTATTGATAAATAAAAAATTGATACTACAATAGTACTTTCAAATTAGTATCATACGCACTGCGTATTAAACAAAATAGCATCGTATACTGTTTTTAAAAGAATTAATTGTCTATGCAATATAAATATTTTTAAATATGGCAGCGTTGATTTCAATATAAAACTTAAGATTTCTTCCCATTAATTCTTCTAAATTTATCGTCGATGGTATGTTTTGAAATTTAATAATTTTACTTTATTTTCGTTATGAACCTTTTCTTTTTCAATCTGAGATTAATTTTTATTCAATGATAATATAAAATTGTTTCATTGTCATCATAAAATGTGGTATTAAAAAACACTTTATTCATTTGTAATCACATGTAATGATTTGTACATTTAGTGACTTTAAAATATAAGATAAAGTGTCTAGATAATCTATAATGAGTCCTTGTAGCTAAAAAGGTTGATTGTTGGACCTAACAGCAACAGAGTAGTGCCAAAGTCCACGAACATCAACGCAGTTGCACAATGGTAGCGCAATGGAGCTAGTGCCCAATGCAATTGTGCTAAATGAGCACAACGGCGCTCCGCATCGACCTCAAAGTCCCACGTAGGTGAGTACAAGAGTATATGTGCTAGCCTGTCCGTGTAAATAGTCTTACCACATGAATGTTAGCATGCATTAAGAAATAATCAATTTTATTATTTTTCCTTGAGTGCAAGTGAGAGCTCTTTTTAATGTAGAAGCTTGCGAAGTTTTAGCTGCGTCTTTAGAAAACATGGAAACTCAAAGACAATCATTCATTGTCCCTCATGAGTGGTAAATTCCTTAGTCTTTTTGTGTTTTTTTTCCTTGTGTCATTTAAGATTTTCTAACGGTGGCGTAAGTGTAGTGGTGCTGCCAAGGCATCATGGTGTTGCGTTAATTTGCCAGCGCAATTGAGCTACAAGGCACAATGGCACTTGGGCCAACCTAGGATACGCAGCATTAACACTACAGTGCTATCAGGGCGTCGTATCATTGACAAGCAATGCTAGTTATATTGTTTCGCGTTCAATCATGTCGTTTAATTGATTAGCCTATCGTTTGATGTTTATGTCAGTTAATGGTGTTGTTCAATTTTTTACCAAGCTTGTTGGTAATGATATTAAGTTGTCAGCAATTGAGTTAATTTATTTTAAATAATGTATCAGTTATGAACTGAACTATAGTACAAAACTTTTGCATTTAAAATCACACTTCAATATATCATTTTGAAGAGTTTTTTTTTACTGTATTACCCATGTCAGAGAAACATATTACCGAAATACCCTCGTTTGAAAACTTATTACAGGATTACCACGGTTTAGCTGACGTGGCACGGGGGTTGGGATTCGCCAATCACGTTGCCGAATCGTGCACGAAATTTTTATTTTTTTAATTTGTTTGATTAAAATGTAAGTAAATATTCATATATATGTTATGTTAGCGCATGGTGAACGGAGAATTCAATACGTTCGAAATATTTATTTGTAGAATTTGGTTGTATAAATACTAATCTATAATGTATTTGGGAGAAGTAGAACAAATCTTATGTATTTCAAAAGCTCTAGTCCTACATTGGTTAGATTACAAACCTTTTAAGTGTTTATATAACTTTAGTAGTTGTTGTTTTGGTAAAAAAGAGTTGAGAAGGGAGTTGGGCTCACGCGCATGAGTCCAATTCGGTTGGGCTCTTCAAAGTGCAAATCGATGAATTCTCCCTCGTGCGCACGATAAATAGTCTCGGTCTTTTTGCAAAAATATTTTTTGAATTTTTGTAGCTTACCTAGGAACCCATGATTTTCACACGTATTGAACTCTCCGTCCACCATGTGCTAACATAACACATATATCAATATTTACTTACATTTTAATCAAATAAATTAAAAAAAAAAACGTGCACAATTTGCCAACGTGGTTGGCAAATTCTTAATGAATTCGCCATCACGGTTGGCGAATCCCAACTCCCGTGCCACGTCAGCCAAACCGTGATAGTCCTGTAATAAGTTTTCAAACGAGGGTATTTCGGTAATATGTTTCCTGATAGGGGTAATACAGTAAAAAAACTCCATTTTGAAAGTATGCTGAGCATTAAAACAGCTATAAATTACAATCATATTCATGATACATTCTGTGTCCTCCCTATCAAAGGTCCTACATATTTGTCCCAATCCACAGTGCAAATTATTCAAAAAAAAAAAAAAGATTCACAATGTTGATTCCTCTCACCATAATTATGAATTACTAAATCTCTTATATTCTCCTTTTGACCATGATGCTTTTTATAAAAGAAAAAATTATTTTAAATTAGTTGTCATTTAGCTAGTTAAATTAAAAAAATATATTAATTATTATTTTTTAATTGTAACTCTTCTTAAATGTCTTTTTAGAATGTTTAATAATAATAATGCACTACGTGCTTTAATTGAGGTAAGACCATAAGAGAAGGGTGAGAGAACTAAAAAAATTTAAAGAGTAATTTAGTTTAAACATTTAATATTTTATTTAAATATATGCAAATTATTTAATTTTTTAATCTATGTGCATTTATCAAAAGTAATATGTAATATTTGACAAAGAAAATAATTTACAATTTTTTAGTTATCTTTTATTTTCACAAATAAGACCGAAGTTAATACATTACTACATAATAAATATGTAGTTCAGACTCCCTTTCTCTTCATTTTTTTACACAACTCTTTTCCTATTATTAATCCACGTACCTTTTTTTTTTATTTGTACATTTTGAGCGTGAGTATTAATGAAATGGTTAAAAAACAAGAAAGTAAGAAAAAATCGGTGTAACTTTACACAATTAACCTTATTTAATATAGAGATTATGAGAGTAGTTGGAGTTAGTATAGTAATGTATACGAAATGTAGACGAGAGAAAGTGTTTATTTAATAAGAGTTTTAAAGAAAAAAGAATAGCTAATGCGATATAAATTTAGAAAGTCGACAAGTATGTGTGGAAATACTAAAATAAAAAAATGAACAAATAAAAAAGAACGAATGGAGTAATGCATTAACTTCGAATTTATCCGTGAAAATAAAATATATAAAGGGAATGAATATTGTTTGCGAGACCTAATAAATTAATCTACAAATAAACTTATACATCTATATAAATGACTCTTGGCATTTTTAAAGGCAAAATAAGAAGAAAAATGATAAGTGTAGGGTGATAAATTTGATTTCCCAGATATTTTTCTTTTAACAACTCTCTTTATTATTGTTGGGTGCATTTTTTTTAACACTTATTTTTCAAAATAATCATTAATTTTGTTAAAATTATCAGTTTCGTGCATTTGTTTATAAACTTTTAAAAGTAATTAGAATCTCAAAACATAGTTTTAAATTTTCAAGAGAAGTTAAATATAATAGCTTATTAAAAAAAAGCTATTTTTATCTTTTTGAATTCTATATAAAAATCAAATTTTAATAATTTTTTTTTAAGACTGAAACAAATTACGCACCTATTGGCACTTAAATATGATAATATTTGTTTCCTAACAGAACCTGGTTCATCATAATCTGCAAGAAACTTCCCCATTTTAGTTTATGTATCATTACTCTTAGTCTTATATGAGTTTAATTTTGATGTAATAAAATATAAAGACTAAAAATCTTTACACCTTTATCCAATAAATTTATTTGATTTGGATGAATTTTTCCACCATAATTATGAACTAAATATCTTATATTCTCCTTTTGACCGACTGTACTTGGTCGGCATATCTTAGTTAATAAGCAAAAAAAAGATTTTCTCCTAATTAGTTTATGATTTCCTTTTCTTCCCCAAAAAAAAGAGAGTAAAGTTTATGATTTCCTTTCTATCTTTTATTTTCAGGGATAAGGCCGAATTTAATGCATTACTCCACACGTTAAAGACTCCCTTCCTCTTTCTTTTTTTTTCTACTATCCCCAGCCCTTTTGCAGTTTCTTATTTACATTGCCTAATGCTACTACAACGATTAGTAAATATATAAAAATACAATAAAATGTGAGTGTATAGGTAGAGTGTAATAATTATATGAGATCTATGTATATTCACATTTTGTTGTGTTTATATGTTGTCCAATTTTATTGTTCAAGTGGCATTATCCAATTACATTATCCTTGATCCATATTTTAACCAATTTTTTTAAGTGTATGTAAACCAATTTCATGGAATTCAATTTCATAAAATTAGAAAACATCTAAAGTGAACTTTTTTCATTATAATCAAGAAGTGAAAGTGGTAAATAAAATAAACAAAAAACGTATCAGTTCAAAAACAAATTACATTTCTCTGACTCTCTCATCATTAAAAATTATATTCTCTCTTTCTCATTTATTTACTAACGATCAAATTTATTGATTACAATTTAATATTTCTTAAATATCCTAATTTTCTAAGTCAAAAATAGTTTAATACTTTCATAAATTTAAAATTATTAATAATAAATCTAAATACAAAAATTAAATTTAAAATTACAATTACAATTCAAACATCCAAACGATTAAATCCGATAATATTAGTTACTCCATCTAACAGAACCTAGTCATCTTAAGCTGCAAGAACCTCCCCATTCAATGTCGTTAATTTTATACACTCTTCATAATCACCCCCGGGCCACAAATTTCCTGTGTCCCACCCATTGAAAAAACCTCTAGTATCCGTTTAGACCCTATGGGCAGCATAGGACAATCCCACACGCTCCCCTACTTACTACTATACTCTCAAAAGTCAAAACGTGTGGATAAATGGATAAGTATCCCCTTTACCACTGTAACTACCCAATTACTGCAGCACACACACCCTTATTCCACTGTTTCCATGCAAACCCCCCTCTCTCCTCGTCATCATTATAACTTCCAAGTCAAAGATAGTTTAATACTTTCATAAATTTAAAATTATTAATTATAAATTTTAATAAAAAATTAAAATTACAATTACAATTACAATTACAGTTGATACTTTTATTTGTTTATTTTGAGCAAATGTAAACACTGAATTTAGGCTTGTATTTCAATTTCAGTTATTCAGAGTTGGAAATTCAAAACATCCAAAATTAAACCCGATAATATTAGTTGTTTGTTTCCATGCAAAGCCCTCATCATTATAAATTCACCACACCAACTCCCCCTTCCCTCACAGACCAAACACAGGAAACAACACCTCTCCCCCTCGTTAATTTCCCTCTCCTCATTATCCAAACCATGGAGCCTCCCACCAAGCCTGCTAACGGCTCCACCCTTCAGGTGGAGGCCGCCGCCCCAACCGAGTCAAGCCCACTCTGGAAGATGGTCGTAGTGGCCTCAATCGCCGCCGGCATCCAATTCGGGTGGGCCCTCCAGCTGTCACTCCTAACTCCCTACGTCCAGACCCTCGGCGTCCCCCACATGTGGGCCTCCTTCATCTGGCTATGCGGCCCGATCTCTGGAATGGTCGTCCAGCCCGTCGTCGGCTATTACAGCGACCGCTGCACCTCCCGCTTCGGCCGCCGCCGCCCCTTCATCATGTCTGGCGCCCTCGCCGTCGCCATGGCCGTCTTCCTCATCGGATACGCCTCCGACATGGGCCACTCCCTCGGCGACGACATCTCAGCCTCCACTAAGACCCGCCCGCGCGCCGTCGCCATTTTTGTTGTCGGGTTCTGGATCCTGGACGTCGCCAACAACATGCTCCAGGGCCCCTGCCGCGCCTTCCTCGGGGATCTCGCCGGCGGGGACCATAAGAAGACCCGGACCGCCAACGCCTTCTTCTCGTTCTTCATGGCCGTCGGCAACGTCCTCGGTTACGCGGCCGGATCGATCGACGGCCTCCACCGGATCTTCCCCTTCACGGAGACCAAGGCCTGCAACGTGTTCTGCGCCAACCTGAAGAGCTGCTTCTTCTTCTCCATCTTCTTCCTCTTGCTACTGACGGGACTGGCGCTGTTCTTCGTACCAGACAAGCAGGTATCACGCGACAAGTCACGTGACACTAATGATGAGGTGGAGGAGGGATCCCCGATCCCGTGCTTGGGGCAGGTGGTTGGGGCTTTCAAGGAGCTGAAGAAGCCGATGTGGCTGCTGATGGCCGTGACGGCAATCAACTGGATCGCATGGTTCCCGTTCTTCCTCTTCGACACTGACTGGATGGGGAGGGAGGTCTACGGTGGTATAGCGGGTACCCCGGCCTACAATAAGGGTGTCCACATGGGTGCCTTGGGGCTTATGTTAAACGCTATCGTTTTGGGCATCATGTCGCTGTTGATTGAGCCCATTGGGCGTTTTGTTGGTGGGGTGAAGAACTTGTGGGGTATTGTCAACTTTGTGTTGGCCATCGGGATGATCATGACAGTGGTCATCACCAAGATAGCGGAGCACGAAAGACATGCTGGCCATGTATCGCCCTCTGTTGGTGTCAAGGCCGGAGCCTTCTCCTTCTTCGCCGTTCTAGGTGTCCCCCTTGCGGTAATTGCATTTATTTATTTATTAAAAAAGCTGATTCTTAAGGATAATTGCATACTGCCATTTTTTATTCTTCTTCAATTCTTTTTAGGAATTTTTTTGTTTTGGTGCGTTGGTTTTATTTGTTTTTCCTTAACTGCTTGAATATAATTTTGGACTGAATTTATGATTCGGATAGACTTGATAAACTTATTTATTTTATTTGTGAAGGGTGTTACAGAAAACGTGAAGATATTTCTCTTTATATTTATTGCTCATGTATTTATTGCTTTGTTGGTTATCCATATCCATATTAATAGCCCTTTGAAAACATGATCCGTTTTTTCTTGATGAAATGAAGCTTACCAGTACACTTACTTTGAGAAAGGGGATAAGTTGTTGTTATTTGTGGAGCTTAATATGAATGTCATGGAAACATAACTGATGCACTTTTTTTTTGTTGTTGTTTATGTTTTCAGGTTAGTTTTAGTGTGCCATTTGCTTTAGCATCCATCTATTCTAGTACTGCAGGAGGAGGCCAAGGTAATATACACTCATATGTTGTGACATATTTAATTAAATTATGTTATATAAATTTATTAGGTGTAAGACACTTGACAGGATGTTTTACACTAAATAAGTGTATATATTATTCTTTTATTTAATTTATTATTATTATTATTATTATTATTATTATTATTATTTATCAAATTGTTCTCAACTCATATGACAAATAATAAAAAGAAAAATATTTAACCTTTTATTTTCTCATTAAAATTTTCAGGTTTATCTCTTGGAGTTCTCAATCTTGCCATTGTCATTCCACAGGTTAGAATACATTTACTTAATACAATCATATTTACCCCTAATTACTTTATCTCATAGTTACCCTAGTTAAGAAGTTGTGTTTGTCTTTAGTATAATCCTAAATGAAATTCAATGTTGAAATCAAATAAAAAATAAAAATATTCTCTTATATTCTTTAAATAATTAATTATGTGAATGTAATGTACGCAGATGATAGTGTCGGCGTTAAGTGGACCGTGGGATACATTGTTTGGCGGTGGCAACTTGCCCGCATTCGTGGTGAGTGCTGTGGCGGCTGTCGTTAGTGGTATAATGGCAATTGTCTTGTTACCTGCTGCCAAGCCATCCGATACGGCCAAGGCCTCGCCGACGATCGGTGGATTCCATTAATTTTGATGTTACTTGTAATACATAATGAATGAATTAATATGGGGCTTTTGATGTTTTCATTTTTTTTCTTCTTCATAACCTGCCTTGACGTGGAAAAAAAAAACTGATGAACTTGAAGTTGCAGTGTGTTAGATGTTTAGATCCATACAATTTGCATTTTGCAATTTAGTCCCCAATTTTGTGGCATCAATGTTTCAATTGTAGAGTTTGTATTGTGTGGCTGTACATAGCGCTGTGCTTGCTAGTGCTCACTTATAATATTTGGTCCTTTTTGAGTGCCCAGCGGAATGTCGTCACCAAGTTTATATATGCTTGGTTCATCAATTAATAATTTAATAATAGTATATGCTTGAAAGAAAGTTTCGTCCATGGCTTGATCTAGTTTCTCTTTTTGAAGTTTTGGGAGCAAATTCCCTTTTTTTACCTAAATTTCTGGCAATCCAATCCAAGGATTTAACTTCTACGCGGTTTCAATCTTTTTATTTGCTATTGAATGCTATAAATAATAATTGCGTACCGCTTTTAATTTTGTGCGTAAATTCTGGATAAATAGATAAAACATCGCAAAAATGTAGTAGAATATATTTTTCGGTTCCCTTACTTTCTAGCTTTTAGTCACATTTCTGGCAACCCGAAGATTCAGTTTCTACGTGGTTTCACGATTTCGTAGAACATGTATCTTTTTTCTCGATAAGTTAAATTCTATTGATAATAACTGCGTACATACCACTTTTGATTTTACGCACAAAATCTGGAAAGTAATATACCATCGCAAATAGAGTATAATTTTGGATAATTAGCACAAATCACTGAAAAAAATAGTGAAGAAAATAGGAAAAACATGACAACATTAGAGTTTTGGGGTCAACGTGGTGACTGGTGAGCTATGTGCCGATGGAGTTATGCATTATGCATTTGGTAGGAGTAACATGAAAAGAGAATATAGATTGACAAAATTTCTTCTTTTTTTTTCTGTTTAAGAGGAGTTTGTCGTCAATAGTGATTAATCCCCTTAAAAAATTTGAGATCACTAAAGTAAGTATATTTCTTTCAATAAAGTTCTAACAAAATGCTTGAGAAACTCAATCATTACAAGAATTGTGTCTTTCTTTTCTTTCAAACTAGCGCTGCCTACGTGTGTGGAGGTTTTTTTTGGCACTTTGGTAGGATGCTGATCAAGGATATAAATGTCATTAATTGGCTAGTATGGGAAAATGCAAAAGGCGGTGAAATCAAGTCATGGGCGTCATATTTTGGAATTAAATTTTTGGTCAATGAAAAAAAAAAAAA
>QANU01006828.1:591021-747392 GCA_003254905.1 Nissolia schottii
ACAAAATGCAAAACAACACGATCCAGCCTGCTAGTATCACTCTGACCAAAAAAATATAAAAGGCTGCTAGTTCCACGGTATTAGTCGTAGGACGTGCCATTGGGCCCCAAAAATTGAAGTTCCAAGGCCCAAATAGTAACCTATGATGGTCGACAAAAAATGTGGGACAACAACAGAGAGAAATTGCAAGTTATATGTATGATGCTGGATCTAAACGTCATTGGAATCTAATTGGAAGATCAATGGTACATCAAGGCAAGCTAGTTGAGTGTTAGGAGTATTCTTGATTGATTGAGTTGTGTTATTCATATTTGCACTTTAGATTTATTGCTCAATACATATTCACAAAAAATTGTGAAGTTTGCTTCCGCCAGCCTAATGTGTCATATACACTTATCTAATAATTTTATCTCTTACATATACGGTGAGTTGGATAAGGAATCAGTCAAAACAATGAGTATATAAAATATTTATCATTTTGGTTTAAATGCATTTTTATTATTACAAGAGAAAGGCTAATAGCCTAGCTTGCTTGCACAGCAAGCCAAAACCAACAAACCAAAACTGAAAATCTGTTATATCTGTTATTTCAGTTACCAAGCCTTTGAGTTAGTTATGATTTAGCATTCCTAATCTAACCAACACACGATACACACACACACACACACACACTCTTCTGTATCTCCACCAATTAGATTAACAATGATAATTCCAATTCAATCTCTCCCAGGCTCCATGAGTTTTGTGCTATTTTTTCTCTGTTTCATCTCTATCTTTTATGTTTTCTGGTTTCTGCTGCTGCACAACAATGGCTACAACTATGCCATTGATGAATTCTAACATTTATTTTGAAATTCTCAAATAATAATTTTTTAATTATTGTTGAATAGTATCAAATTAGTATAAAATTTATTTTATTGCATAATTTGTTAATATTCTCATTGTGATACAACCTTTTTAAATTGTAGTATAATATATAGACCAATGAGCTCTAGCTTTGCTAGCCTGAGTGCCCCCTAATTAGTCATTTTAAAAATTTACAAACCCTATTACTTTATCATGGTTAGTATCAAATGGTGTAAACTAAGATAAATCATATTACTGAATATATAATGCTAATATATTACAAATTAATAAGTTATTGGATGGTTTTGCCTATTGCAACTTTCTGCAATACCTATGAAGTATCTTTATATCTGCCTTTATGCTTTGATTCTGGACAAAAGGTTTTGGTAAGACAAATGACGTATTTATTACCAACGGATCGAATCAAACTAGAAGAAGACAAATATGACGTCCAAAGTTTAATAATAGTAAAAATAATAATAATAAAATATTGCAAAGGAATAGAAGTTTCTTAAGATCCTTGGGGGACCATTATATTTAACATAGTATATTAAGAAGAAGAAGAAGAAAAAAAAGCATAAAAGCTTGAATAATGTCACTTTGTTTTCTCAGCCCCCCTTGTCTCTTGTGGAGTGTTTATCATTTTCCCTTATACAATGCTTACTATATGTAAAACTGATATTGGAATGAGTCTAACTTTATTTATCTTTCTTAATCTTTGACTGCATACATACACACACACACACACACACATATATATATATATATTTTTTTTTTCCTATTTTCTTGTTTTTATATTTTTGGATGGAAGATGCCATCGGTTAAACAACAATTAATTAATAACTATGTTTAGCCGAATGGCTTTTGTTCAAAAGCATCTTTTATCTTGTTGAACTACCAGCACGTACAATATTGCTACTCACTATACAATCTTTCAAAAATTAGATCTCTGTATAACTGGTTTTTCGTATCCTAATTTGATTATAAGATTAAATATGTTTTTAGTTTTTGTTAAATTAAAAATTTTGCGTCTGATCTATGAAAAAAATTGTTAGGAATTAGTTCTGAATTTTTTTTTGTAGGTTTAGTCTTTGTCAGAGAAGTTAAGTGTTGACAGGATCGTTAAATGTATTACATGGAACGTCACGTGTGGTGTCATATGACACATTTAACGGCCATGTCAGCACTTAACATCTCCTTTTAACGACAATGATTAAAATCTACTCAAAAAAAATTTTAGAGACTAATTTTTAACAAAAAATTTTTCAAGAACCAAACACGAATTTTTTAATTTTATACAGATTGAAAACATATTTAACAGTTGATTATAATTAATTTTTATGGGCTAATTTTATTATAATTGTTAAAGGGTGACCCCTCTGTTGGCTTTGTCACATACCAGACCCAAAATCAACTCGGATCAGCCCAACGCAATTCCACCCGACCCGCTAAGATTTTGGAGCTCGTCACGGGATCACGAGAAATGGGCAAGGACGATCACCCCAAGATAAAGAGTTCAATGTCGATTCTCATCGTCTTTGAAAAAGACTCCTCCCATGTTTTTTTTATAATAATATTACACCTCTTACCACCTCACCAGATATAGAATTATTCTAACCTAAACACCTTGTACTTCTACTTATTTAAGGATCCGAGTAAGGTTACAAATACCCTCACTAATGCTCTGAAACTAGACATTGTGAGTTGTGTCGCCTGAAGCCTAACCATCTTCACTCGTCTTCTGGGTTCTAGTTAATTTCGGTCCAAGCTTGATTCTTACTTCTGAACATGTTTTATATATTAAGGAAAATATTTAATACTCTGGCAATAGACTAATAAACATGGATTTCTAATTACAATGAGACACTCGTATATATATAGCATATACCTTCCTGATGGTGGAACATACAAAGTATAATGTTTATCATTTAAAATAGTATCAAAGATGCCAGCGTGCAAGGAATCCTAATATCAAGAAGATCCTTTAAAGTTGAAACTACGCAACGTATCATCATTGCACCCACAATATTCCTTAATCAAAATAGTAAGAGCTATATATTATGCAAATTAATTAAATGAGCGCAAATTAAAATAATATCATGAGAGAAGAGACAACAGCTTGTAGGCGCAAATAGCTTGCGTCTAAGGATGCAGACAAGTAACATCTGGGTGCTGTTGATGCCCCAAATATAATAATAATATATAGGTATTTCCATTACTCAAGAAATATGCATAGCCCATTATTTCACGGATCATGCCATATATATGGATGTGAAGGCCCCAATATTACATATTTACACACATTTTATTTATTTTTCACTTTGACGCAAAATACTAACACACAAGTATTGGATATATATCTACAGTTTTTTTTCTTGTTTTAATTTTCTTTTCTTTCTTTTTCACTTGACATAATTTAATTGATAAAGTTTTCATTTCAACATTATTACAGCTAGCTGCTTGTTGACACGTTTATTATATTTAGGTAAGAGATTTTGTATACTTGAAAAAGCAAGATCACAAAAAGATCAAATTTATAACATTAAATATTACTACAAAAAGAATCATGACCAATATTATATATCATACCTACCTATCAGCTTATAGGTATAGTAAATTAATGCATTCTTATTATCTTAGGTAATAGGGGAAAGTAATTACAGGCGTATATGAATTTACCAATTAATCTGTTATCTTTGATTTGTTTAATTAGGGTTGTCAAGCTCTATATAACCTCTATATATGAAATTAGGGTTGTCAAAACTATTTTTACCATATTTTTAAGAAATGAAATTAATACACTCATGTTCAAGGCACTTATCTAAAGCATTAATTTTATAGGACTCGATATATGTAAGTGGTCCTATATAAAATTTTATGTTAGAATTGAGAGAATATATTTCAATTTAAAACTCAGTTTAAGAAAGTGAGGTGTACCCTACTCTTATAAAACCTGCATACCCTAATTATATCACTAATATAAAAACAACTAACGTATATTTATTTATTATGAAATATGGTATTAACTTAAATAAAAAAATTAAAAATATTATTAATTGGAAAAAACACTACTCTAATGTGAAACTAAATATGTTAGTTGATTTTAATGGGAAATTTTGGAAAGGAAATCACTGTTGGTGTGTGGGGGGTTGATGTGTGATAGTGTTGGAGTGCAGTGCTCTATCCCCATCCATCAATTTTTGCCATTGTTTTCTTTTTGATGACTGACATGATTGCTATGAAGGTACAGACAACACCTCCCCCTTCTCCTCCCTTCACCCCCACCACAAATTTTCCTTTGCCTTTTCTTCATGTTGGCACGCAAAAGCTTTGCTCACGCAAAGTGAAAACAACACGAATTTTGGAAGTGTTGTTTGTTTCTTGTGAGCAGAAAGGGTACTAGTGCATGATGAAGAGAATATATATATATATATAACCTCACGTGGGGTTGTCTGACACACTGACATCTTTTCCCCACTAACCTCAACATGAGAAATGTAAAATTATTGAATGGAAAATGCTCATTAAGTATATAAAAAATGTAAATACTTTTTCACATTTTTAATGACATGATATCAATTATTTTTTATAAAGTGAGTTTTTACAATATTTTCATGAGAAAAATATTTATACGATGTTTACTATCTTTTATAATTTCTCTTTCTATCTTAAGACATATTTATAATAAAATTGATTGATCTATAAATGAATGTGTATCTTAAATAAAATTAATAAAATTAACTTTTATTATTATAAGTAAATATAAAAAATGTAATGATAGAAGTTATGGATATAATATAGCATGTTTGTTTTTTTAGTCAAAATACGTAAAATTGATAGCACAACTTTAGAAAGGATAAATTTACGCCTTTTCAATCTTTTAGAATCAATTTTGCCGTGTCTCGACCTAAAATTCAAACACATACTATCGGGGACTAGTCAATTGGTTGAAAGGTAAAATATTTATTTATAAGTATAATTGTTTTAGTACTCAACTTCAATATTTATAGTCTTGATCTTAAACTATATAACTTTATAAACTTTCTTTTACTCAAATAAATATATCTAATTTGTTGTTGTACTATATACCTTAGTTTTTTGCAGTTCTTTTTATTCATTTTCTCACGCAAGGGAAATGATAATATAGCGATAAGGTAAGAAAAGGATTTTGGGATTCAGTATTTTTTGCTTATCTTTGGTGTGGGATAATGTATATTGGAGAGAGACCTCACGTGGATATGTCTGACATCAAGGCATGTTTTTCTACCTTACCCTGACTTTCCTTTTCCGCATCTCCCGTTCATTTGTCTTCAGCTATATCACATAATTGTAAAATAATACTTCCAATACTTTTGATAGAAATTATACTATAGTTATACTTAAAATCAATAAACATATGACATTATATTACATTACATAACTAAACCATGACAAAATTTGTGTGTTTTTATTTTGTTTTTATAATAATGATCACTTGATCTTTTCTTTCTTTGCCGTTTAATCTTTCCATTGGTCTAGTTGAGACAAAAAGAGGTTTCTTGCTTTTGGGTTTAGGTCTTCATGTACTGTTGTGTTACTGCTATTTGTCCTTTTATTTTTTTGAAAGATATATTTGTTAGGGATATGCAAATGGGACTCATTTTATGCTGCTGTAGATGTTTCCATTATTCGTTTAATTATTTTTTTTTTGTTACCAGCTCGATATATCTGTTTTGGATAATATACTTAATGAATCCAAGAAGCAGCCGTCTGTCAGCCTTAGATTGCACGAGGCTGCATAATATAAATATTGTGTCCTATTTAGAGCATATTAATTAGTGTCAGTATTGTTTAACAAGTTAATTATATGTACTCCATTAGTAGGACAATCAAGAATTAAGAATTTTTCCATGTTTTGTTGTGACATTTTTAGATGCTTCACTGCTACCTAAGGATCGACTATTTCAAACATCAACTCCAATGAAAATATCTTCTTTCCCAAAAATATTTCAAAATAGACCATAAAAAAATGTTTCATTACTCAAATAAATCAATTTAAAAGTTAATCTCAAAAATAAAATAATTTTCTTATAAAATCGACTCCCATTTAACTTTTTATTTATTTATTTAGAAGTCGATTTGAATTGACTTGCAATTTTTTATTTAAATGGGACTCAATTGAAATCGTCTCTTTTTATAAACATAATTTCATCAGTTTAAATCGACTCCTTCACAATTAAACTTCACAACAGCATCCATGTCGCTCTAGTTGGTCGATTCGCACGCTGACGTGCCTCAAGGGAAGAAAATACAATGTCCCAGGAGGTCAACATGACGATGGAATGGATAAATAGTTTAGGGTTTAAGTTTTGGTTGTCTATATTATTTTGTAACTTTAATGTAATTTTACATAACTTGGATTTTTTTTTAATGTAAGTTTATGTATGTTACCTTGTTGACTTTGTTATTTATTTATCACTAATTTGTTTAGGTATGAATACAGAATAAACTCACTAACAACAACTTAACAAAAAATGACATAACAAGTAACAAGTCATTAGTAAAAGTGTTTCATAAACACTTTAATAACACAGAACAATACATAACAAGTCATCCATAGCAACCATGACATTATACCACTAGCCACTAGCATTTATACGCGGATACTCACGTTTCGTGTGACCAGGCTGACGACACGTGCCACAACGTCTTACCCTATCCGGTTCAACTTCGTCCATCTCGTTTGGAATACGGGTAGAGACAGACAGACTGTCATTGGTGGGTCTCATTGTCGGATTTGGCAAGATGGTACGTCCACTTAGCTGAAGATATAAATACTCATCAGGCAGAGGTCTGAATTGTCCCATATACACATGAGCAACATGCTCCATATTATAAACAGGATGAACATAGCTAGCCCAATCAAGTCGTGTTTGATGGCATGCTGCTACTACATGGCAACAAGCGAAGTGGCATGCCTGAAATGCTCCGCAATCACATGTTCTGTTACCTAAGTCGACCCTAAAGGAATTCTGACTAAATACCCCATTCTAGTCGCACATCAACACCTTGTAAGTCATGTCACCCTGACTTATCGGTCTGACATACATGTTTCATCTCTAACGACTACTAGCCTCAATCGCGCCTGACAAGTACTCACAGAACTTTGCCCTTAGCTGAGCTTGTGTGGTCTGCCCTCTGTCATAGAACATCTTCACCAACTTATAATAAGTGGTCCTGACTATAGTTGTGATTGGAAGAGATCGTGCCCCCTTTAGCACATTATTCCAACACTTTGACAACTTTGTGGTCATGTTACCAAAATGAAGCCCTTCGTTTTCATGTTGAGCCCACCATTCAAGCGGGATCCTGTCAACCCACTCATCCATCGCCAGATTAATACTGGTTAGCACACCTCTCTAATGGAGATACCCAGAACATGACTAACTATACACCATGTTCTTTAGTGCCTTATTTGTTTCATTATCCTTGAAACAGGTGCTGAAATTTGATGCTAAGTGGATTACACATAACACATGATATGCTCTTGAAGCACAATAACCATTCTTTTCATCTTGTAGGGCTACAATAATAGAGGCATGTCTATTCGGTAAAAAGGTTAAGAACAAAACAATTAATAATATATAGATTGAAATTTAAAGTTTGTAAAAGGTTAAGAACATGACAATTAATAAAAGAGTAATAAATAACAAGTATAAAGACAAAAAATATTATTTGTCCGATATAACAAGAATATCTGGTTGGGGTGTTACATGTTCTCGGATACACTTTAAGAAATAAGACCATGCCTTATTTGTCTCCCCCTCAACAATTGCAAATGCGATAGGGATAACATGATCGTTCCCATCTTGAGCAATTGCCATTAGTAGTAATCCACCGTAATTCTCATACATATGTGTGCCATCAATTGAAATGAATGATTTGCAGCACTTAAATGCCTTAATGCATGCTAAAAATTCCCAAAACGCTCGTGAGAACATCACAACATCACTACAAACCAGACCATTGTCAATATATGGCATAATTTGTAAATGCACAATAGTACCTACCATAAATTCATGTGCAAAACAATCAATAACAAATTAACAGATACAATGACAATCAAGATATCAATGAAAGATTAATAGATACAATGACAATCAAGGCGTTAATGAAAGAAAACTATTAAAGTGATTAAAGAGGCTAATAACAAAGCGATAAACATACGTCATAGCATAAGCAATAACAAGTAGAAAGACAAATAGTATTACCTGACACGCAATGTTGTAAACCCATAAAAAATGTAGGGAGTTTATTGTAGGATCCCTCCCAATTGCCATATATATCATAGCAATTGCTCTCTGCTTCCAAGCCAACATGTCTTGTATGATGACATCAAGTTCAACTCCTTTTGAACATCTGCCTGCAATTCTTTGACAGTTGTATATAGATCAGCTTCTACAATAGAGTGTATGATTGCACAAATAATCTTTGAATCCAACCACGGATGACTCTTTAGTAAACTAGAAAAGAGACAAATATGTTTATTAGTAAGCTTCCTCACCTCCCACATTTGGGACTTAATTCTCCCTTAGAGTCACCCGAATTGACCAGGGACATCCTTGTTTTGCCATGGTGCACCTGCACCAAAATTTTCCTTTTTCAGACTCAAGGACTTTGTGTTGCACGTCTCTGCGAATGCTGTAGTTTTACAGCAAACAACACGATTTCCTTTTTTGGGAACAGTTGACTTATATACAAATCATTACTAGCTCCTAATCCTGATGCCGATGCTGATGTTACTGCTGATGTTGATCTTGAACCTTCGTCACAACGCTAAGGCTGAGGCTGAGTGATGTAGAAATTAGGAGATGGTAAGGTTGAGGCTGAGGCTATGGCTCAAACTCAGGCTCAAGTTGAGCATAATAGTAACTCAGTATACCTCGTAGAGGTGCTGGTATCAGTTGCACCACGATATTATCACCACCGTCGTTATCATCACCACCACTATAGTCATCATTACCATAGTAGTCACCACCCAACATTGGATGAGGGACATCCCTGACAAGATATCCAAGGCTTGGAGACGGTGCATGATAAGCGATCAGAGGAAGGGAAGGATTGGTGTTTGACACGAACAACGGACTAGCATTGGGGGCACTAAAACTTGAGCGAACATCTTTGCTAAATTGCTTTTGCATATGAAACATGCGCCTAACGTGGTCGTCCTTCTTCACTTCAAATGAACGAAACTTTAGGACGTAACCAATGCCAATGGGCATTCTATATAACACTCTCTTAACAATCCTACACTCCCTAAATTCTTCCACTATAATGGATTGGAGTTGTGACAAGGTAATAATTGGGTATACAACCACCCTAGATTGTTGTGAGGAATAAAAATGAATTCTGTCTTCTTCCTTTTTTTCCTTACCATTATAACACACTAACATCTCTACTAACTCCTCACTTATTTTTTCTTTCCTCTAAATCACTACAAATGAGCATGCACTTCTATTTATAGATTTGACTTTGGATACTTTACAAAGGAGTCGATTTTAATAAACTCTTGTAGGAGTCAATTGATTTATAAAAAAAATTGAAAGTCGATTTAAATCAACTTCTAAATTAAAAAAAAATGTTAAACAAGAGTTGATTTAAATCGACTCCTTTTAAAGAAAATTAGTTTATTTTAGAACCAACTTTTAAATTAATTTATTTGAGTAATGAGGATTTTTGGTGGTTTATTTTGGAAATTTTACCCTTCTTCCTCATTCACAATTTCATCATAATGGTAATGTGCATTTATATCACAATTTTTTAAAACAATCGTTAATGTATGGTTTATTAATGTATATGTAAATTAATTTGCATACTTACGGTTATAATATGTATGTAAAAGATAAAGAAATATAATTTTTTGAATTCTACGACATTACTTACGCATTATTCCTCTTGCTTATAAAGAGAATAAAACCTAACAACTTAAGTTATATACCACATGCCTTGATCATGTATTAATTAATAGATGAAAATACCATACGATTTCATTGTTTTATCTGCGGATTTAATTGTATGATAGAGATAGGGGACTAATTTGGTTTGGGAAGAAAGTTGAAAATATATATTTGCCTGATGTTATCAAGGCTTAATTATACACATTCACATTGGTTAGATGCTTTGATGTAAAGAGCAAAACCATTTTGTCCTTTCAAGCACATTCCACGCTTTATCACCTAATTAAACAAGAAACAATCAAATTGAATAATATGATATAAGAAGAGACAGTCCAATAATAATATTCAAATAGAATAAAAATGAAGCTAGCTAGCCAGTCTAGTTCACACTAGGGAAAGTTTGGGACACTTTTTTGTTAGCACCCGTTTGTCGTGGCATATATATATGACGAGAGGGTGTCAAGAGTTTCCCTTGCAGAGAGGATCCCTATGTACTCAGAGAATATATGCTAATTAACAAAGCCAAATTAAAAACCTTGTACGAAGCTCTAAAATTGTGCCAATTAGAGACATTTTCAGAAGAATAAGGGATCCGATTGAGTTTCTTCGTTTCCATCAAAAGGATTAATTAAAATATATATATTCACAAAAATGGGCCTAGTTAACCAACACTTAAGATGCATGACATTGACTTGTGTATGTTACGTTATAAAAAATATGATCCTAGTTCAATGTATTCACTATTCACTAGAGATAATTAACCATAGCTAGGTATAGGCCCATAGGCTATAGCATACAAGTTCAATTACTCCTAGTTCGCAATATGTGGAACATAATTGAAGATGTACTCTAGCCAAATGAATCAAAGGTAAAGGGATATGTATGGTTGGAGAAAAAGGAATAGGGTATCATAACATGAAGGTTGTGAGATTAATTTAGAAATAAAAAAGAGGTGTACAATTAATTAAAGACAATAATTATACCATTGTTGAAGGACGGTACATTTGATTCCCCACATTGACACACTGCTGTAATCTCTTGTCCAAATGCATATGGCATCAAGCAAGCCATCTCAACTACCAAAGTAAGTAAAAATCCCTAAAACGGGACCATTCATAGATTTGGAAAAAAGGCAGTCTCCTCATTATATATAATACTAATGAAAAGATCAAGGTGCTTTCCGAATCCAAGACACTGATTCTAAAGAATAATGAGATGCCCTTCTTAATCTCTCCATCTTAATTATAAAAAAATTATTACACAAAATTCTGCTGCCAATAATGAACACTTTAGATATAATAAAAGAAATGAGATTAAATTAATAAATTTAAAAAAACCAAAAAACATATTTGATTAACATCAGACTCGCTTAAACTTAATTTTTATTTATAAAAAAGAAAAAATCTCCCTCTCTTGCTAAATTGGATTTGGTCCTATATATATAAACAACCCCATGTCATAACACAAAGGAATTTTTGTGAGTTCCTTTCCCCCATAAAATCCCACAAACATATACAGACATCTAGAACACACTCTTATTTGTCCTAGCTTGATTTACTACTCATCACTTCCTTAAATCACTCTCTCTTTCTCTTGAGACATGGAAGATTCAGAGGAAGACTACGAGTTTCTGAACCTTAGCCTTTCAGTTAATGCAGTTGGTAGTAGGGAAAGGAAAAACAAGGGAAAGCTCAAAAGCCATCATCGTCATATGCACAATGCCACCAATCATTCCATAATTACCCCTCCAATCATCAACCCCTCAATCTCACCCTATCGTCATGATCATCAATTAGGGTATGAAGCCAAAATCTTCATACTCCTCCAAACAAGGGAGCAGATGCTAAGACGACAACAACATCAAGACCACCACAGGATCATCGTCAGGAAAGCAGCCGATGATCACGGGATGATCAACGGCCTCCCTCTCATCCACCTCCTCCTCACAACCGCCACCGCCGTCGACGACCGCAACAACAACTTCGCCGCCGCCCTCGACAACCTCACCGACCTCTACAAAACTGTCTCCCTCACCGGCGACTCCGTCGAGCGCGTGGTGGCATACTTCGCCGACGCCCTCGCCGCCAAGCTCCTCACCAAAAACTCCCCCTTCTACTCCATGCTCATGGAAGAACCAACGGCGGAGGAACAGTTCCTCGCCTTCACCGATCTCTACCGAGTCTCCCCATACTACCAATTCGCGCACTTCACCGCAAACCAGGCCATCCTAGAAGCCTTCGAGGACGAAGAAGAGAACAACAGTCGCGCGATCCACATCGTCGATTTCGACGTATCGTACGGCTTCCAGTGGCCCTCTCTCATCCAATCCCTCTCTGAGAAAGCCGCTCCGGGTAACCGCATCTCCCTGAGGATCACCGGCTTCGGCAACTGCCTCAAGGAGCTGCAGGAAACGGAAGCCAGGCTGGTTAGTTTCTCTAACGGCTTCTCTAACAACCTCGTGTTCGAATTCCAAGGCCTGTTGAGAGGCTCGAGGGCGATAACTAACTTGAGGAGAAAGAAGAACGAGACGGTTGCCGTGAATCTCGTGTCGTATTTAAACGGCACTCGCGGTTGCGCGAGTGTATCCGACGCGCTGGGCTTTGTTCGGTCTCTAGAGCCTTCCGTTGTGGTGTTGGTGAAGCGGGAAGGGAGCAGGAGCGTGAGGAGCTTCCTCTCGAGGTTCACGGAGTCGCTGCATTACTTTGCCGCCATGTTTGATTCGCTGGACGATTGTCTCCCTCTTGAGAGCGTGGAGAGGCTCAGGATCGAGAAGAAGCTGCTGGGGACTGAGATCAAGGGGGCGCTCAACTGCTGCCACGTGGACGGCGGGGATAAGTACGAGAGGATGGAGGGGAGTGGTTTTGGCGGGAAGAGGATGAGCGACAAGTGTGTGATGCAAGCCAAGCTGCTCTTGAAGATGAGGACGCATTATTGTCCTTTACTCCAGTTTGAAGGAGAAGAAGGCGGCGGCGGCGGCGGATTCAGGGTTTGTGAGAGGGACGAAGGAAGAGCCATCTCTTTAGGGTGGCAGAATAGGTTTCTTCTTACTGTCTCCGCATGGCAACCAGTATGATCTTTAATTAGAGACGAGGTTACATTATTAATTACTATATATGTTCTTCTAACCTAGCTATATAGATTCATCATTTTGGTAAAATCATATAATTATGTGCTCTCAGAATGATGAACTTAATTAATTTAACTTGTATTTTGATATTTTTGCTAGCTAGCTATTTTGTTGGATGACCAGAAATGTTACATGTGTAGAGAGCGTTAAGTTCTTCTATAGATGAAGCATGTCTTATCTACTTTTGTTGATCATAGGCGAAATTAGTTGCCTTTTTTTTTCTCTGCGTTTTGATCGGTTCAATGCGATGAACCCTATAAAAGGTGCTCTTTGTTTCTTTAATGCTTTTTAGCTGAAAATGAAGAACCCTATCTATATGAAAAACTCAAGATGTGGTTTCTTATCTTGATGAGTAACCAGATATATGATTGAATCAAGAATCATTTGACTAGTTATAGAATATTAAAAATATAGGTTAATTAAGTTTTTTGTCCCTGTAATTTGGGAAAGTTTGGTTTTGGTCCCTCTATGGAGATTTTAGTCCCTGTAAAATTTGGCAATTTGATTTTGGTCCCTGCTAACGTTTGGGACCTGACGGTGATGACGTGGCCGTTAGCCCCGCGGACGTGGCGTGCCACGTAGACTCGCCACATGGCGTGCCACGTGGACTCGCCACGAGGCATAACCCGGTTCACCTATCAGCCCATAACCCGGTTCCCTTAGACCCGACCCGATTTAAAAAAAAAAACCTAATTCAAATCCCTAAATCCCTAAACCTCCAAATCCATCTTCTACCCTCCCTTATCTTCTCCACCCAAATCCTCCTCGTAAGCCCTTCTCTCCATCTCCACCATCCTCGACCTCTTCTTCACCCTCACCAGCATCGCCACAAGGAGCAATCCCAGCAAAAAGGCGCCCAATGCTGCTCCAATGGTGCTCCCAACCGCCACTTTCCACTGACTTTTCGGCCTCTTCAATTCTTCATCCTCTTGCATTGCATTGGGCGACGACTCCACAACCAGACCAAAGTGCCCATGCCTCTTCGCAACGCAAGTAAATGACCAAACTGGGCTTGGTTTCGCAATTGTCATCCTTCCGTCCCCCTCGAAATTCGCACTCATTACTTGCTTCGTTCCAGAATTGCTCGCATTCAAACTGAAATCAATGGTGAGGGGGTTTTTGTCCGAGCACGAAATCCCAAGTTGGAAAGGGTTGCTGCTCGAGTGGTCTTCCCGATCCGCATTGTAAGCTAAGATCCTCAGAATCGGTGAGACCAATTTGTAGCGTGTTAGATCGTAGCTAGAGTAATAAATTAAAGACCAATTGGACCCTGCAATGTTCTGTCTTATCAGCATGACCCTCTCGGTGTAGGGGTGAACGTACGGTTACGCTGCCGCCCAGGCGGAACTCCTTCCACTGAGCGCCGTACCTCGTCAGGCTGCCGCATCGGAACCTCACCGCGTCGGCGATGATGCTGGAGAGGGGCAGCTTCACGGATTTGGGGATTTAGGGATTTGAATTAGGTTTTTTTTTCTTTTAAACCGGGTCGGGTCTAAGGGAACCAGGTTATGGGCTGATGGGTGAACCGGGTTATACATCCGTGGGGCTAACTGTCACATCATCACCGTCAAGTCCCAAACGTTAGCAGGGACCAAAATCAAATTGCTAAATTTTACAGGGACTAAAATATCCATAGAGAGACCAAAACCAAACTTTCCTAAATTACAGGGATAATAAACTTAATTAATCCTAAAAATATTTGGTCAATGTTGTTGTTCATGATGACAAGTATGCACTTAAATATTATATATGAACCAAAAGTATATACTTCAATATTATGAACAAAAATATGTATAACAGTGTATATATATATATATATATATATATATATATAAAAGTAGGAGAAAAAAAAATTGGTAGAGGGAAATCTAATTAGGTGGGATGGGGCCGGATAATTGAAATGAAATGCTGAGACAAGACAAGATAAGCACGGAAATATTGGAGAGAACTTTTATTTGGTGCGTAAATGGAGGGGAACTTTGATGCGATTATAAATTTATAATAAATATACTAAATCTAAATTCTCAAGATTAGTTTGTTCATTCATAAAACTACTAATTCTTTTTTGTTTTGTAGTTTTATACTAGCAATTATATATTTGGAAGAAGAGTCAAAGATACCTTTGAATTGACTTTATTTAGTTGTATATTAATATGGTGATATATTTAATTTGACACAAAACATGTACAGGTGGATTTCGAGCATGATAATTTCGTGGAACCTGCTATTATTCGCGATACAAATACTGCTGCACATATCGGTCACTATACTTGCCAAGTATGACACGTATTTTTTACAATAAATAAAAAAAGTGGCTGAAATAGTTTTTAAATATACATAAAAAGATAATGGTTAAAATTTTTCGAGCACATTTCAACATCCGTATCGTACATGTGAAAAGTGTGAAACGAGTTTTTTAACCAACATCATTGTACTCTCTCTCTCTCTCTCTCTCTCACACACACATGTATGTGTGTGACCATTTCTTCGAATGGAGCAACATACATATAGAACCAACTAAAAGGATTTCAATAACAAATAAACACGTGATGTATGGGTAAACATATACTCACAAGTTCAAATTATGCTCATATATCTAGGTATATATCATTTACCATATATTTTTCTATTCGAGGTATTATCTACTATATTTCATTTAAGAAAATATAATTTATTAATTAATATACACTTGCACATATCTTATTGGGCCGTAGCCAATAACTGTGTGTTCCTATATTGGGCCGTAACAAATAACCGGCCCATACAGAGCAGTTCAAAAAAAATAAAAAACAAAGGTTCGGGGTTTCGCGATGCACAGCAGAAGAAGCCGCTTGAAGCAGTTGCAGCAGAGATTGATCTTCTACTTCCTTACTTCTAATCTAATTGTATATACTGCTCCAAATCTAGAAGTTAATTCAAAAAAAGAGCGAGTGGTTGTTGAAGATTTTGAAAATGTCGTCGTCGACGATGGAGGAGCTGAAATCTGCTATAGATGAGCACGTGGATCTCATGGCGGATCTCGTCCAGAAGCTCTCTTCCGAGCTCCGTTCCGGCCTTCGCCCCGCTTACGACAACTTCATGGGCTTCTTCCATGCCGTTGATTGGAAGGTAAAAGCCTTAACCGCTCCAAATCTAATGGATCTATGTGTTACTTAGGTTATCAATAAATATGAGTATGAATATGGTTGCATTTTTCAAAGTCAGTTTAAAAGGGAGAAAGTTTATGTTTGTTATGGCATTAATATTTTTTAATCCTTGATGCTAATATTATTGAATCTAGATCTTATAGTCCATTTTTTTTATCTGTTGAAGTGAATTTGTTTTCTTTTCTTTTTTTCTATGGTTAGAATAGTACTCTTTGGACTTGCTATTACTCATTGGCAAGCTTGATTGATCCTTTTGTTTTAGGAACCGTGGCTAATGGGATTGGTGGCATTCTATGTTGTGTTGCTGCTTATTGTTATCATCTCGAGGAGGAACACCAACTTCCAGATGTGTTTGTTCCTTTTGACATGTATGTTGCTCGCATTCCTTCTTTATCTATTTTATGGAATGATTGTTTTTGAATCAACTGTATAGGCTTGCTTAAAAGTTAAATCTGCTATATTGCTCTTGATGTAGCTGGATCTAGCTTCGTTCCTGTTTGATGCTGTTACTTTTATCCACGATGATAAACTTAATATGCCTTGTTTTTGTTAGGAGAAATTATGTGAAATTGAGAGAAATGGCATCTTCCATTCTGTTTGGCTTCTGGCTTCCTGCATGCAAATCCAATTTTTTTTTGGTCATGTTTCAGTAACTGCTAACATACCTAAAAGTTGTCATATAAGAGAGTGAAAATCCGGTCCTTGTAGGCCATTCAAACTACGTATTCTTTTGTGCAGTGAAGGGTTTGAAAGACTGTAACATTCTCCATAGTCTAAGTGTTTATGCCAAGATTTCTTTCAAAATGAGAATTTTCGTTATGGATGATCTTAGACACTGATCAGGCAATGTATATGAAATATCCTTTGAATCTACTAAATTAACTATATCCAAATCCAAATTCAATACATTCCACGAGCTGGAAAGTAGGCAGCAACATGTTCAGGAATCCGACAGTTGTTTGAGGTTATTAAGAAGGTGATGTACTTGAGGATCTACTTATGCCAGTTGAAGTTATGATTTGGGGTACATAACACAGAATAACGTGGTCTAACCAGACTATTCACTTGCTGTGTAATTCCACCATAAGTTGTAATCTGAGTTAGTATTTGAGCTTAAAATATCCTTGAATTTCTTATATTCATTCTATCCAACTATAAAATTAAAAGAACAAGGTTTTTTATTTTCCATCTCATTGTGCAATTGTAGTCTTGCGGATATTATTTGTATTTCTTTCTATTTATTTAACAATTAATGTATCTTTTCTTACCCGGATGTTGTTTTGATGCAGTGGCTGGTGTATACCTTGCTGAGAGGCTTAATAGTTTTCTGGGTGAGAACTGGAAAAGCTTCTCTGGTCAAAACTATTTTGATCCAAGTGGACTATTTATGTCAGTTATGTGGTCTGGGCCTCTGCTTGTCATTGCTATGATAATTCTGGTTCGTATTTTTCCATCACATTACCATTTTCATGCTGGTCGTCGTTTTCATATTTAATATTGACTTGAAGCATCTTATCTCCCCTGCAGATCAATACACTCTTCTCTTTGTGTTACTTGATTGTTAGGTGGAAAAGAGCTGAACTAAGACATCGTGCTAGGGTTGTTCGTAGTAAGGAGGAGTAGGTGGTTCATATTAGGACCATTTATGGATTAAACTCTAAAGTTCGTGTCAATGAGGTGATCTAATCACATCACAGTCATACAACGAGTTTTTGTATTTTTTTTTTCTTGAGTAACTCTTGGATCTTGAAATTTTGGAATATTAGGAGTGGGGCAATTACTCTGTATCTTAATTTGTAATGGTGTATCATACGAAGTTTCGACAGCTAGGGTGTCCATAAGCAAGCACGCCTGGCATTGTTGTTATAGTGTTATATTCGTGCTATTAACTTGGCCATAAGCCCAAATCGTTGTGAATCATCAAAAACTGAAGAAAAAAAAAATGCAAGATAATGCAAAATATGAAAGAGTAAAGGTTTGACAAAAATGCAAATGAGATTAGTGGTTCCGCCCAATCCTTATATGCGAGCTGCATTTGCATAGAACCTTGTTTGTTTATGTATTTGAGGCTTGAAAGTTACAACAGGGATGAATTTGTTCAAATTATTATTAAAGATACTTCGCTGATAGATTAAGTTGATGTGAGATTTGAGATGCGAAGATGTGTTAATAATAATGATGAATCATTTCCAATCACCTTAAGCACCATGCTTCAATTGATATAGTCAAAATCATGGAATAATATTTATTTTGTCCTCTCAGTGTATATGTTTGAATCTTTTTTGTTCTTATTTTTTGCTTGTTTAGACTGTAAGTTGTAGGTCAAAATTAGTCTTTCAATTCATTTTCATTACTACGTTTTCACATATTTGCTTCAAATAAAATTATGATATCAATTGAGATTTGCAGCCGTGTTCTCACAATCACTCTCAATTTTTGTCAAAGTTTATTTAATGTGACAAATCAATGTAAATATAAATAATAATAAACTAAAAACTTAATTTGACTTATGACTTAAATTTTAAGAATCAAAATAATTTACGGTTTCATTTTTAAGAAACAAAAATTTTAAAGATACGAATTTTAAAATAATTTTTTCTTAAAAGAAATTATGCATCATCTAGTTGTCACGCATAAAATCCTACATTTTGAATTAAATACATCAACTTTTAAATGAAAGTAGACTTTATTTTCGCATTTTAGTGATTTTACTATGCGAATCCCAAATTTCTTAACCCCAAAAAGTTAATTAGAAAAATCACAAAATCCAAAACTCCCATTCTTGTAACTTCAATTTCTTAGCTAGGTAGATAGCCGTTGCTACTTGCAACGTTCACCCATTACAAAATAATTTAATTCAAAATCTCTTGCCTTTCTCATTCATTCAACCTATTCGTAAAAAACCGTCCTTTTCCCTCATTTCACTTCTCTTCCTCCTGTTCTCCAAACTCAAAAATTTTCCGAGAAAATTCAATGGCATCGAAGGCAGAAGAAGAAGAGGGAAAGATCCCAGTGTTCACGGTGCTCAAGAACAACACGATCCTCAAGAACATCTTCATCGTCAACAAGCCCCCTGATCCATCACCCTCCGCCACCGCCACCACCTCCGCTCACGAAGACGTTCTCCTGGTGGGTCGCCACCCCGATTGCGACCTCATGCTGACTCACCCCAGCATCAGTCGATTCCACCTCCAAATTCGGTCCACACCCTCCTCTCAATCCCTCTCCGTCATCGATTTATCTTCAGGTAGCATTCAATCGCGCCTTTTTTTATAAAAAATATTCCTTTATTGATGTTTTTTTGAAGCTTGATGGGTTCTATTCTTTCGTTTGTGCAGTTCACGGGACTTGGGTTTCGGAGAGGAAGGTGGAACCCGGGGTGACCGTGGAGATGAAGGAAGGTGACGCGCTCAGGATTGGGGTTTCGAGTAGGGTTTATCGTCTGCATTGGATTCCCATTAGCCGCGCCTATGATTTGGAAAACCCCTTTCTGTCCCGACTTGACGTGGTCGCGGAAGAAGGAGAAGAAGAAGAAGAGGAGGAGGAGAGAAAACAGGTACAACTACATGAGCCCACTAGGCGTTTGTGATTTTGTTCTTGACCTTGTTTTTTCAGTTCCCTTGTCTCTTTTTTGTTTATTTATTATTTGGAGCTTGGGGGATTGAATAGGATAGGAAAATTTGGGGAATTTAACTGATGTCAGAAAGCATGATGAAGAGTTGTGTGTAGGTATGCTTATTTCAGCTTGTTTTTGTTGGTAGTGTTTTATTTGATGGAGTTACATTGCCTTGTTTGATCCATGTAGCTCACTATGCATAGTATAGTGGGATGATAAGGCTTCGTTTGTTTTTGTTATGTTTTTACATTTCTGCTTTTGGGGCCTGCAGAGCTTGAAGAATTTTGCTCCTATTGAAATGGAAGAATTTCAGTCTGTGGATTCAGTTCTTGAGTGTATCAGTCCATTATTCCTTGATGAGAATTTGGAAGTTACTGTGGAAAATGAGATTCCACCTGCTGCACCTCCTATTCCAAAAGATGAAACATTTGAAGTCCTAAGTGATCCTTGTGGAGCTGAAACATCGCATTCAACTACGACTTCAAATGGTGAAAACAAACTGTGTGGCTCTCCGAAACCACTATTAAAGGAGATTCCATCTGCACCTCCAATTCCTGAGGATATCATTTCTTTTTCTTGCGAGGGAGATGTGAAGAATCAATCCGGAGATGAAACGTTTGGAGTCCTAAGTTCGGTTGGCGTAAACAAACTGTGTGACTCGCTAAGCCAGGTTCTCTCACCACTGTATGTGGAATCAGTTGTTGAATGCGACAACACTTCGGCAGAATATTTGTTAGAGATGCAGCAATTCCACACTCCATGTGATGCATTTACTTCTCCATCAACATCTGGGTTACAAGATTCTTTCGAAAAGCATTGCTCCAATTTGCTCATAAATACTGATCATGCATCTTTTGATGAGAAAAGTGCAGTTGAGGCTATAATACCTACAGAATCTGAATTTGAATGTACAGTCAATGATAATGGAAGGGTTACAGATATTTTAACTGCTGGAATAGGAGATTGCCAGTATGAAAACACATTTTTGCTGGTTGAGGAAGGTATCCCTGACACCAACCCTCAAAAAATCAAAGTTGTTGAAGAAGTTGCTGTGCATTCACTATCTGATGGAGAAAAACAAGATACATGTGGCAAAGAGTATGAGTCAAAGTTTCAGCCACATCTGAATGCTAAATCTCTCAATGAGCAAGGGCACTCACTGTACGAAGCAGTTAAAGATATTGGAAACAAATGCCCTGGTGGCATCTGTTCCATATCACTTCAGATGGAGTCAGAGAATTCATTGACACCTCCAGAAGCTGTTCTGAAGATTACAAAAGAGAACTGGACCCTGCAATCTGATCGGAAAGTCCTTGGAAGCTGTGTAAAAGCAATGGCTAACAACTCAGGAAATAGTAATATTTGGTCTAGAAGAGGTAAAGCTTCCAGTGCTCCTCAAATTCGAACCAGCAAGAGTACAGTTAAGAAGAGCCCAGCTAATGTTGATACTGAAGTTGAAATGAGTAAGAAGAAGGATATTATAAATAAAACAATCTCAAAGAATCTTTTCTCTGTTCTGGATGGGGAAGAAGAAGATGATTATGAAGTCTTCACTCCAGATAAGGAAAATTTCAGTCCAAATACCCTTCAATTTCGGTGTTTGAAAAAGAAGGGTAGGCTAGAAGAAATTAAGCATTGCCAGTCTCAAAGGTCGCACATTTCAAAGGATAATTTTAGTCTTGGCATCTATCCAGATGAAGTCATAAGCCCCATCACTTCATGCAAAGAGAGTCAGAAGGATCTTTTCTCTGTTTTAGATGGGGAAAAAGAAGTCTTCACTCCAGATAAGGAAAACTTCAGCCCAAATACCCTTCAATTGCATCGTATGAAAAAGATGGGTAATCTTGAAGAAATTCAATGTTCTAAGGCTCAATGGTCACAAAGTTCAGAGAGTAAGTTCTGTTCCAACATATATCCGGATGAAAGCATAAGCCCCACATCAAACAAAGAGAACCAGACTCCAAAGTTTGCCCAAGAATACAAGTTGCGAAGAAAGCCTTTTGGCAGTCTTGAGGTTGCACAACGTTCACAAAGTTCAAAGAGTAAGTTTAGTGCCAACATCTATCCAGATGTTGGCATTAGTCCCCCTTCAGAGAAACAGAACTCAACTCCAAAAGTAGCCCAAGAACACAAGTCACAAAGAAGAAAGCCTTTTGGCAGTCATGTTGATTTGGAAAAGGAGCAAGATATTATGGCATTGAATGACAGAGAGGAAAGGGTACCCTTCCAATTGCTAATGAATGCAGGAGGCAAGAGCAGATCAGGGACTTGTCCTGCTTCTGCTACAAAAAGCATTGATGTCAGTGATTGTGCACAAATTTTAGACAAGCACATTAGCCCTTGCGTAAGTTGACATGAGATGTATCATCTGAGATGTATCATCTGTTTATGCTTATTGCGACTGATTCAAAGAGTTCATTTAGTTTAGCCTTTGCTTACATCTGTTTCAATAGCAGGATATTAGTTGGGAGCGAAAGCAAAGCTGGGACATGGTTGTGGACACTGCTTCTCTTATGAACAAGGAATCAAGGAAAGCTCTGAAGCTTTTACAAGGTCTCAAGGGGACTCGATTAATCATTCCAAGATTGGGTAATGTGTTTTTAAAAACAATTTTTTCCTTACTATTTACTGTTTGAAATGAAGTGGTGTTTTTTCTCAATTCTCACAAATATGGTTGTCACTCTTAATGTCAGTTATAAGGGAACTGGACAATATGAAGCAGCAGTTCTCAATTTTCAGAAGAACTTCAGAGGCCTCTTTGGTGTTAGAATGGATTGAGGAATGTATTTCGAATACAAGCTGGTGGATTCATATTCAAAGCTCAATGGAAGAAGAAAGACTGATTGCTCCTACCCCACCAGCTTCTCCTCACACTCAGTTTAGTGAAGAGTGTTGTTGTTCTGTGGAGATTGCTGCTTCACCAACAGCAGAAGATCACATCCTTGACTTTGCTCTTCTGCAGAGAAGGCAGAATGACGGACAACTTGTCCTGCTTAGTGAGGATACCACTTTGAAAATCAAATGCATGACAGAGGTAGAGTACTTCCTTCATATCTTTGCCAATCACAGTTGTCTCGTTTTTGAAACTCTCTTTTGACATACTCTGTGACTGTGACTGCTGTAGGGGTTGCTATGTGAAACAGTGCAGGGATTTCGTGAGAGCCTAGTGAATCCATTCTCAGGGAGGTTCCTGTGGACCGACAGCTCTCCTCGAGGACAGACTTGGTCTTGTCAGGACGACTTAGTTTTGAGGGAGAGATATCATCGTTTGCCTATGAGGAAGAAGTCATCAAAGGGAGTTGCAAGCGGTTTGAAGCTCATTCTGCTTCACAATTCTCAGTATAGGCACTGATCGATCCACTTAGATAGAGTTCAGTCCAAGCCTGCTGAACAGTTTTGTTGTTTAGTCTGTATTTTCATTTCCTGGTGTGTGGATAAAATTTTTCTCTTGTAGACGTACCTATAAAATGAATTTCATCTCTAGCTTGGTATGTGTGTGGTAAAGTGCTATCTTTGAGAGAGAGATATTGTCGTTTGGGAAATTAACTAAAACTGGTTTTTGTTATTCATTCATGTTGGCCACTGAAGATTGATATTTGGGACTAAATAAGTAAAGATAAGACAAGTGTCTTTTTCATTGTACAGTAAATGCTAGTTGGTTGGTATTTTTCATTGTAAAGACAAGTTATATGTTTGCCCGACCATTTTGAACAAAGAATGATCGTCACGGAAATCTTTTTTAAGAAAATACCAGTACACGAAATTACCTAGCCATACAAATTCAACAGAAACCAGAAAGTTTTATTCATTCACAATGGAGCAGCAAAATAAAAGGTATTAACTAGTTCAAATCGTCACAATAGATTATCAGAACTTGGTTCTCCTGGATGAGAAAAAGAACCTTCTGAGTCTTCATATTGAGGTTGAGTGAATTCATTAAAGCCACCAAAGTTAGCTTCAAAGTTCAATGGTGAGAAATTGATAGGATCATCAATATTGCCTTTTACATCCATGACATTTTGAATTCCATCTCCACTTCCTACCTTACTATTTTCTTTTGCCGTCGTGATCAGGTGGGCCAGCCGGTCCTTTAGTGTCTTCCAGGGGAATGGCAGGTGTTTGGCGTTGGAAAAGAGCAACGTGTCCAAAAAGCTTGTCTTTCCTCGAAAATGTCGTGCCACATGAACAAAGCCATTTATTCTTACCACTGTATTTCATGAGTTTTTTAAGATCTGCCATGACCGAAAAGTTCTTGGTATGGCACCTGCTGCAAGTGTAACTCTTGCCCCAGTGTGTTCTTTTGTAATGGTTTTTGACACACTAGATTGTCTTCAGAGGTTGAAACTTCTTGTGATCCTTATTACGCTTGCAGCCGGCGTATGGGCAGGAATACCTCTTAACAAGCTTTGGTTGAGATCCAGATTCTTTATGTGGTTTCGCAAGTGCGGCTGCGGTTTTGTACTCATCGCCATGGCCTTGCATCTCTCTTGAATCCCTTCCCACAATTTGTACAGAAATGTGTGTGGGGTGCGAGGATTTCTTCTTTTTCTAATTGTAAAACCTCATAGGAACCGGGTGGAAGGTTTTCTCCATCATCTGCATCATCCCCATCTTTTAATTCATATGTTCTTCCATATTGTACTTTTGCTCCATTTCACAACTATTAGGTAGATCATTCTGCTGGGACTGATGAGACAATTTATTTGCCTTATTATTTAGTGCCGAGCACAGCTGCTACTTGAGCCTGACCCCAAAGGAACGGTAAGCCCATGAAGCTGCCTGAGCTGTCCTACCAGTGGATTAGTGTTGTTAAGGGTATGCTGAACAAAGGGAGAAGACTACCAGCAGTAGAGATCAACTGAACAATAATCGACGCAAGATCAGCCGTGATGAGCTTCTGTTCCTGAGTTACAAGTTCATCGGGTTGTCCAAAAGGTTGGCCCCTTTGACTAACGATCAAGTGCACTAGATCCTGAAGCTGATGAATCTTTTACAAAAATTAAAGACCATATTGTACTAGAATATGTGTCGAAGATCCAACTAGAAGCTAAGCAGACTATAACTAAGGTGAGGGCAGATATATAGGAAGAGGCGAGAGCAAACACAGAATGTCAATGATGATGTGTGTATATATGTATTTATGATCTCTAATCAGAAGAAATGCACCATTTCCATTCCACATATATGTCCACAAGATTACAAATATCGCGTGCCACTTGTGAAACCTAATATTTCTACTTCAGTAAATCAAGCAACCTCTGTCGCGACTCGCGACTAATTAGCTAGTAAAGGCTAAATGGTTCAATCAAGTCAATACCAAACACACTAGTCCCCTGACTAAGCTGGATTAGGATCCTCTCATGTAATTCTCAAAAGAGATACATAGACACTCAAATTGGACCCTACAAATTTCAAAATGACTTCACATATTTAAAGTGATTGAGTTTATCTCTCTTATAGTCATGTTCTAAACAAACATAAGAGGGTCCTCATCCTTCTTTAGGTTGGTGTATCTTCAGGATCCAAATTAAAACATGTCTCATTTAGACAAATATCATTACCATCACACAATCAGAACAATGGAAATCCCTTCACTCTTCACTTCTAGTTGAAGCTGCACATTCCAGTACACCAATTGAAGAAAAATCTAAATGTTAAACTTCTAGTGAAGTACTTGAAACTCCCGAAACAAAAACCCAATTCAGAGAAAACCCATCAAAAGATACCAAAAAAAAAAAAAGGCATGCTTTTTGAGCAAACCTGGAACATGAAAGCCGCAACAGGAATTCATAGGGATGAAAGTACTTACAGATTCAAAGCTCAATGGATGCTCCAAGGCCTAAGCTGAAAGCTACAATTATTAGAGAGAGAGAGAGAGAGAGAAATAGAGAAATTAAAAAAATATATATAATAAAAATAAAAAAAAGAAAGAAAGGAAAACAAAGGTGCTGAAGTGAATGCATGTATATGCAAGTCTCTGTATCCATCAATAACAACCGTTGATGCCTTTCTACGGGTTAAGATGGGATGATGGAGTGGACAAAGGGAGGATTTATTATGTTACTAGAGTAGACTGTAGAGTACTAAGTAGAAGATATAAATTTATATATAAGTAAAAAAAAAATTAACCTCTTATATTTAGAAAAACTTGGATTCAAGAAAAGGGGTACCTTCGTTTAGATTTTTATTTTTTGGAATATTTAGGGCCTATTTGACGTGCGGTATAAGATTTAATACATCATGTAATTACTTTATCAACTGTTTGGTGCAATCACCATATTATATAAACTTATTTATCGTGATTTCCTTATACATTAAGTATCTTTCTATCATTTTATTTTGTTTTATTAAATAAAAATAAATCATATAATAGATAATAAAAATGACAAATAATTAATAAAAATTAAAATAAATAATATTAATAAATGATTTAATATGTTAAATAAACAAAATTAGGACAATTAATTAATTGATTAACTTATAATGGTATTAATATCTATTTTTAATAAATTATATTGAATATAAAAATAAATATTTAATAATAAAAGAATTCATTAATTATTATAATAAATTAATCAATACTTAATATACCTATAATTACGCAAAATATTTTTTAAAAATAATTACATTTAGTACATAATATTTAAATATTACATTAAATTAAATTTTAAGTATTTAATATAAATTATTATTATTACTATTATTATTATTATACATTAAAATTCTAAATAGCAGAATTTGGTGAAGATTAACAATAAATATAATTATTATTAATTAAAATTTAAATTCAAATTTTTATAATTGATACATTTAATATTTTATAATTATTTTATTTTTACTAATATTTGCTTATAGCTAAAATTATTTGTAAACTGATGTGATATAATTTAACATAACACAATATCCTACCTATTTGCATACCAAACACTATAATATTAAAATTTATCAGGTTGTATCTTATATTATCAAGTCTATCAAATGAACTCTTACACTTTACATGATAGATAAGCTAATGATTAGCGGAGTGAGTTAATCATGTTATAAATTAGGCTTAATTGGATCTATTTAAGACTAGTAGATAGATTGTGCGTGAATAGCAACATGAAAGAAACTAAAAGAAGAGCAATTTTTTTTAATTGAGAATGATTTTTTTTCTCTAAAATATAAACTGACATAGACAGTCTTTTCTTATTATTTTTGAAAATTGCATCATCACGAGGTGAGAGTGAATGGAAGAGATCAGTTAACAACATTTGGACAGGAAAGGGAAGTTATTTTTAAGAATCCTTTTTATAAAATTGTATAGATAATACTTCTGAAAAAAAAAGATAATACTTATTTATTTTTGGATCTTATTAATTTATTAAAAAATGTTTGATAGACCTAATTTATCAATCTACAAATTAATCTACAAACTGCTAAACCAACTCTTAATTTATTAATAAGGGAGTTTTTTCATTAACCCACTAAAATTTAAGGATACAGACAGCCTTTAGTTATTTTTTGTTATACAATTTAATCACTTGTTGTACTAACTTTTGCATATGATTGCTATTGACAAATTGTGTGATTAAAGTATAATCGTGAAATACAAGAATAGTATTGACACATAAAAATTAATTAGGATATCAAAATGTAGATAAATATAAAACATTAAATTTATATCGTATGAAAAAAAAAAGCTGATGATCAGATTGCTTAATAAGTACCTTGACGGCAGTTTAAAACAACAAAGAATTGAATTCTTTCGAGAATTGAAATTCAGTTTCTTACTTTGCAACTTAAAAATAGTTTAACTGATGGGGATTAATTGTGCTACGGGAGATCATGAAATTAGGAAACGTAAATGGTTGGAATCTCAGCAACAACAGTTTAATTAATTAATAAGAGAAGAGAAGTGTAGAGATCAGGTGAGACAAAAAGCATTTATTTAATTATTATTATTATATCATTTATTTATTACCATATGATAATTGGCATCACATCTCCCTGCAAACTCAAAAGGTTGATGCATGCATGATAGGAACGAGTACATGGATCAGATTAGGACAGTGAGTTACAACTTTAAAAACTACAAACAAACAAAAAAGTGAAACCAAACAAATAAGTCTCATAAAACACGTAAACTTTATTGTAAAGTAGTTCTTCCTTGAATCCATCTCTTCCTTTGTTCGCACAAGTTCTTCAGTTCCTACAAAATAATAATGCACACATGCTTATATTGTTAGATTGTTAAAACACGCCATTATTCAGTCTGATTAATCGTATGAGGAAGTGTTTTCACAACGCATACTAATGTATTGTGATGATTTATTGGTTAGAATGATGTCAAGTATGTTGGGCAATCGAATTAAATTAGGAAATTATGCCACTTTATTCTGTCCAACAATTTTTTCATCAAAAAATATCATAATGTATTTTAATTATGTAGCATTATTTTAAAATTAAAATCAAACAAAAAGTATTTAATAAAAAATTTGTTGAAATATTATTGATAACTAGCATATTTTGATAAGCACTCCGTGTCTGTCAAGTATTGTAAATATTAATTTAATTGTAACTACTATATATATATATTGTAGATATTAATTTAATTGTAACTATAATATATATATATCAAAGAAGTGAAAAGAAAATCTTAGCTTTTTTTCTTTAGCATTTGTATATTATTAATATTTATTTATTTTTTAAATGTGTTGTGAGATGAGTAAGTTGTTTGTTTGTTTTTTTTTTTTTTTTTGTATAATTGAGAGTGAGATATGGTGGTTAGAGTTAAAAAGTTGATAAAAAGTTTATTATTTAAATTAGTAGGGAGAGTAAAAAAAGAAATAGCAAAGTTATGAGCCATAATAAATGTATAGATATAGATAGCATGAGGAAGCTTAATTACCTTGGTGGTGAACGGGGGGGTGGAGGACGACGAGGAGGTGAACGGGGAGGTGGAGGACGACGGGGAGGTGGAGGACGACGAGGAGGTTGCACTGGTGGAGAACGAGGAGGTGGAGGACGAGGAGGTTGGACTGGTGGTGAACGAGGAGGTGGAGTTGGTGGCTGCACTGGCGGCGGAGGGCGAGGAGGTTGGACTGGTGGTGAACGAGGTGGTGGAGTAGGTGGCTGCATTGGGGGTGGAGTAGGTGGTTGTTCCGGCGGTGAACGAGGAGGTGGAGTAGGTGGCTGCACTGGGGGTGGAGTAGGTGGCTGCACCGGCGGTGAACGAGGAGGTGGAGTTGGTGGCTGCACTGGCGGTGAACGAGGTGGTGGAGTAGGTGGCTGCATTGGGGGTGGAGTAGGTGGTTGCATTGGCGGTGAACGAGGTGGTGGAGTAGGTGGCTGCATTGGGGGTGGAGTAGGTGGTTGCACTGGCGGTGAACGAGGAGGTGGAGTAGGTGGCTGCACTGGGGGTGGAGTAGGTGGTTGCACCGGTGGTGAAAGAGGAGGTGGAGTAGGTGGTTGCATTGGTGGTGGTGGCGGTGGTGACTGCATGGGTGGTGGAGTAGGTGGTTGCATCGGTGGTGGTGGGGGTGGGGGTGGGGGTGGTGGAGGTGGTGGCGACTGCATAGGTGGGGGAGGAGGAGGGGAGCGCACCGGAGGTGGAGGTGGAGGACGGTAGCATGGATGCCACGAAGGCAGTTTGAGGTAGGGGTGGTGGCGGCGGAATTTGTCGCAAATCTTGTCTCTTAGTGCCGGTGATATGTTTGCTGATATTTGAGATGACATGCTCAAAATGATTATTGTTAATACAAGAGTAAGAATATTAGAGGCCATTAGAGACCCCATTTTTCCTCTTACCTTTACTACAAAGTGGGTTTTGTTTATGCTATTAGGAAAGGTAGTGTCCCCTTTATATGGTAGTTTCTTTCTCTACCAAAATAGCACCAACTAATCATCTTTGTCTTTGTATTTTGATTTGAACTATTCAATTTTACCTTGAAAAAATTCAGAAATTGGTAATTGAAAAACTTGTCTGCTTAAGTAAAATTGTTAGGTTCGATTGTGATTTCTCAAATACTTCAAGCGTAAATACTCCATGGAGTAAATATCTCGTACTACTTAATTTATCTATTTTTTATAATTTTTATAATTAAATTAATCAAAATTTATTATCATTATTTAATGAAATAAATTAATACATTTTAATATAATATTTGTAAAGAGGTGCATCGTAAGCTTAGATGATCCGCAAATCTCCAAACCTCTTATAAGTTAGCTCTTCCAATGATTTGACTAATAAAAAGTTTATTACGATTATATAGACCATAAAATGATAACAAAGTTCGATGAATTTAGTTATAAAAATTATTAAAAATAAATAAATTAAGTAGTATAAAATATTTATCTCATAAAGTATTTCAACAAACCGCCTTGGTTGATTGCCAAGTTTTGGATTTGTTGGAGGCTGCAATCTAATTATTGAGCAAAGAAAAACATACCAACCTTATTAACTTTTTTTTTTTTATGGACCAACCTTATTAACTAGTTTATTATCATGTAAGTAGTGTTTTTCTAAGCTATATTTATTATATTCCAGGTTTTTACCATACTCTATTAATACGGGTATTTCACAAAAAACAATATGTTGCCTATAAAATTTCATCCCAAATAATTTCTTCCCATTATTAATAAAAGGTGGAACAATTTTTATAATTTGAAATCATATTTTTAAAATAGATTTTAATTTTCTAATATTAAAAAATGAAAACTTATTTATATAAAATTTGAAATTATGTTTTTAAAACAGATTTTGATTTTTGAATCTAATATGCCTTCAATGTTATATTTATTATGATTTAAAAAAAATTATTTCAATAAGTTATCCCTTAATTATGGAAGGAAGTTTTTCTATCACTTGAAAACTTTACTAAAAATCTAAAATGCATTCATTCGGACTCACTAACGCACAGTCACCCCCAAAGTTAGCATACACCCATGATCCCTAACATATAATCTTTGCACTAAATAAAAGGGATTGCAAAAAATAACTAATTTTTGGTATACAATTCTTTTTTTTATTGTTGCCCTTACAAATAATTTACTTTTACAATATTTTTTTAGACTAAAATTTATATAAACTCAAATGGCCAATTATCCCGCTATTACATACAATTTCTAATTATGTTTGGTAACCACCGATGATCACCCCACCGGTCCTTTTTATTTTAAATATACTAACGGGTAATATTTATCTTTTTAACTATTAAGACATTTTATGCCTTTTAAGGATGGCTAGTTAATAATAAAGACGACATCAGAGTGTAACTGTCACTTTAAAATTCAATTTATTTTTTTTTCTTTTTATCCATACATACTCCATAATCTTGATAATTTTACCTGCAACCCACGCTAGTCTTTCTTAATTTAATTTATAAGTTTTTCTCAAAGTTAACACAAATATACTCTCACCCTCAAGATTTCTCATCATTGTTCCATCATTTAATGACCACCCCCACCTTCCTTGTTTTTCTCTTCCCTAACACATGTAGATTCCAGACAAGTAAGCACCGTCCAATGGACGGGAGCACATATTAATAACTCAAATATTTAGGTTGTATTTGTTTAAGTTTATTTGATTTTTTTTAACTTAAATCTCAATATATACTTATTTTTTAAATAATCTGATTCTTTGAAATTTTGAGTTTTCAGTAGAAACTAAAAAGAATAAAAAAAATATATTTTCGGCTCTATATAAATTTAATTTTTTAATCACTTTATAAAAAAACCTGAAACCAATGCACCCGAATGACAAGTTTGAATATATTTAAACAACAGTAACTCATGGTGAATTAGTTAATTAAGCGTAAACTTGTTATATCATTAATATTTTTTATTTAACACATGTTTAATTAACTTGTTTTCTCGTTACCAAAAAAATAACTGGTTTTCTTTTTCAAATTTTATTTTATTATCAACATATTTTAAAGAAAGCTTATGGTATAAAGGTTTTTGATGCAAAATATAATAAATAGAGATATGGTTTCCATAATAACTTATTATATAACAAACATATAAAATATAAAAGTATATAAACAAAAGATGGAAAAAAAAACTAACATTAAATCCTAATCAAAATTTAGATCGTTAAAAGCGGTGTCGCCAACAAAAAAGACCAAAACTAAAAGCATGACAAAGTCGATCACCTTTGATATCAATCTCTAAAGTCGTAACATCTCGTATTGTTTCTAGCTAGGGTAGTGATGAATGTATACATTGAATTGAATTGCAATTACATTACCTAGTCGATCGGTAATTCCAAGATAGACAATGGCAGAGGGAAGAGGGACGTGTGAGCCATGAAACCCTAGATATGACAAAATTGGACATTAATTTGTTCATAAATCCAATGGTTGAATTATAAGATTTTTTTAGTTGATAAAGGGTGTGTGTGTATATATATATATATAAATATACATTAATAGATATTTTATAGCCTACGAAAAATGTCTATTTACGATAAAATTATTTTTAACGAAGAAAACATGACTATATCTTATAAAAGATGACCATTAATCTAAGAAGTCATTTTTAGTTAAACATAGAAGGTCATAAGCTACAAAAATTGCATTTTACCGAAAATTATTTTTGAGTGAAAATCTAAGGTTATTTTTACCGTACAAAAAATGTCTATTAACAATAAAATTTGTTTTTAACGAAGAAGACATGGTTATAGCAAATGAAAATGGCCATTAATCTAAGAAATCGTTTTTAATGAAAAAGAGAAGGCCATAAGTTACGGAAACTGCATTTCACCAAAAATCAATTTTTAAATGAAAATTCATGTTATAGCCTATGAAAAAAAAATGTATTATCAAAAAACTTTATTTTTAACAAATACAACAAGACAATAGTCTATCAAAGATGATCATTAATTCAAGAAATCGGTTTTATTGAAAAAGAAAATGACAGAGGCTACTATCATTGAGTGAAAATCCAAGGAGCCTGTGCAAAATGTATATTAACGATTTACAAATTACCGAAAATTATTTGTTTTAGTGAAAATGCAAGGTCATATAAGTTTTAGTGAAAAATAGAAGGTTATATACTATGAAAATTGCAAATTACCGAAAATTATTTGCGAGTGAAAATGCAAGGTTGATCATTATTATAAGAAGTGGTTTTAAGTGAAAAATAGATGGGCATATCCTACAAAATTGCAATTAATTGGTAATCATTTTTGACTGAAAATCAAAGACTTATACCTTACGAAAAATGTATATTAATGATAAACTTTGTCTTTTTACAGAAAAGACATGGTTCTATCCTATGAAAGATGACCATCAATATAAGAAGTGATTTTTAGTGAAAAAGAGTTGGTCATGAGCTACAAATATTGCAATTTACGGAATATCATTTTTGAGTAAAAATCCAAGGCAATTACTAATGAAAAATGCATATTAACGATAAACTTTATTTTTCACGAAAAATACTTAGCTATAGCCTATGAAAGGTGACCATTATTATAAGAAGACGATTTTAGTAAAAATAGAATGTCATAGGGGACAAAAATTATAATTTATCGAAAATTATTTTTGACTGAAAATCCAAGGCTATAGTCGACTTAAAACACTTGTTGACGGTAAAATTTTGTTTTTTTATATGAAAAAGATGGCTTTAGCCTATGGATGATGACCGTCAATATAACATGTGATTTTTAGTTAAAAACATATGATCATGGGTTACAAATATTGCAATTTATCGAAAATCTTTTTTGAGTGAAAATTCAAGGCTATACTTCAAAAAATGAATCTTAACAATAAAAAAAATTTCACATAAAAAGATATGGTTATAGCTTATGAAAGATGACAATTAATCTAAAAAATCGTTTCTAGTGAAAAATTAAGTGTCATAGGCTACAGAAATTTCAATTTACTGAAAATCATTTTTGAGTTAAAATGCAAAGCTATAGCTTTCAAAAATGCATATTAAGGACAAACTTTGATTTTCACAAAAAAAAATATATGGCTATAGTATATGAAAAAAGATCATTAATCTAAAAAGTTATTTTTAGTGAAAAATAGAAGGTCATATACTATTGAACTTGCAAAGTACCAAAAATCATTTTTGAGTAAAAATACAAAAAATTTTATGAAAAGACATGGTTATAACCTATGAAATATCACCATCAATATAAGAAGTGCTTTTTAGTGAAATATAGATGGTCATCTGCTACAAATATTGCAAATTACCGAATATCATTTTTTAGTGAAAATCAAAGGCTATAGCCAAAGGAAAATACATATTAATACTGTTTTTCTCGAAAAAGACTTGGCTCTAGCATATGAAAGATGACCATTATAATAAGAAGATGTTTTTAGTGAAAAATAGAAAGGCACTGGGTACAGAAATTGCAATTTACAAAAAATCATTTTTGACTGAAAATCCAAATGGCCTGCGAAAAATGCTTGTTGACAATAAACTTTATTTTTTATGGAAAAGATTTGACTCTAGCCTATGAAAGATGACAATCAATATAAGAAGTAATTTTTAGTGAAAAATAGATGGTCATGTGTTACGAATATTTCAATTTACCGAATATCATTTTTAAGTGAAAATCCTAGTCTATAATTTATTTTTTTATATGAAAAGACATTGCTCTAGCCTATGCAAGATGACCATCCATAAAAGAAATGATTTTTAGTGAAAAACATATGATCATGGGATATAGATATTGGAATTTATTGAAAATCATTTTTGAGTAAAAATTTCAAGGCTAGCCAACAAAAATTGCATATTAACGATAAACTTTATTATTCACTAAAAGACATGGCTATAGCCTATAAAAGATGACCATTATAGTAAGAGGTCATTTTTAGTGAAAAATAGATGGACATAGATTACAGAAATTGCAATTTACCAAAAATCATTTTTGGCTTAAAATCAAAGGCTATAGCCACCGAAAAATGCACGTAAAAGATAAACTATTTTTTTTTATAGAAAAGACATGGCTCAAGCCTATGAAAGATGACCATCAATGAAGTGATTTGCAGTGAAAAATAGATGGTCGTGGGACACGAACATTACAATTTATCGAAAATCATTTTTGAGTAAAAATCCAGGACTAGCCAACGAAAAATGCATATTAACGATAAATTTTGTTTTTCATGAAAAGACATGTCTATAGCCTATGAAAGATGATCATTATTATAAAAAATCATTTTTTGTTAACAATAGATGGTCATAGGCTTCAGAAATTGTAAATTTTCGAAAATTATTTTTAACTGAAAATCAAAGGTAAGCTTACGAAAAATGCATGTTAACAATAAATTATTTTTTACGAAAATGATATGGCCCTAGCCTATAAAAGATGGTCATCAATATAAAAAGTGATTTTTAGTGAAAAACATATGGTCATGGGCTACGAATATTGCAATTTACTGAATATTATTTTTTAGTAAAAAATTCGAGGTTATAGCCAACCAAAAAATGCATACTAACGATAAACTTTGTTTTTCTCAAAAAAAAGACTTAGTTATAACCTATGAAAGATGACCATTATAATAAGAAAACATTATTAGTGAACATTAGAAGCGCGTAGGCTATAAAAATTGCAATTTATCGAAAATCATTTTTAACTGAAAATCCAAGGCTATGAAAAAAGCAGGTTGACAATAAACTTTATTTTTTTATGAAAAAGACATGGTTCTAGCCTATGGAAGATGACCATCAATATAAGATGTGGCGTTTAGTGAAAAATATATGGTCACTGGCTCCGAATATTGCAATTTATCAAAAATTATTTTTGAGTAAAAATCCAAGGATATTAGCCTACAAAAAATGCATATTGACGGTAAACTTTGTTTTTCTTGAAAAAGACATGGCTATAGGCCATGAAACATGACCTTTATTATAAGAAGACATTTTTAGTGAAAATAGAAGGTCATATGCTACGAAAGTTGCAATTTTTTGAAGAAAAAAAAATTCACTGAAAATCCAAGACTATAGCCTATAAAAAATGCATGTTGACGATAAAATTTATTTTTTTTATGAAAAAGACACGGCTCTAGCATATGAAAGATCACCATCAATATAATAGGTGCTTTTTAGTGAAAAACATATGGTTATGGGCTACGAATATCACAATTTACTAAATATCATTTTTGAGTGAAAATTTAAGGTTATAGCCAACGAAAAATGCATATTAATGATAAACTTTGTTTTTCTCGAAAAAAGACTTGGTTATTGCCTATGAAAGATAACCATTATTATAAAAAGTCATTTTCAGTAAAACATAGATGGACGCATGTTATGAAAATTGCAATTCACCGAAAATCATTTCTGACTATCAAAGGCAATAACCTACAAAAAAGGCATGTTAACGGTAAATTTTATTATTTTTTTATAGAAAAGACATGACTCCAGCCTGTGAAAGATGAACATCAATATAAGAAGTGATTTTTAGTGAAATATGGTCGTGGGGCTATGAACATTGCAATTTATCAAAAATCATTTTTGAGTAAAAATCCAAGGGTATAACCAACGAAAATTGCATATTAACGATAAACTTTGTTTTTCACGAAAAGACATGGTTATACCCTATGAAAGATGACCATTATTATAAGAGATTATTTTTAGTGAAAAATAGAAGGCCATAGGCTACGGAAATTGTAATTTACCAAAAATCATTTTTAACTGAAAATCAAAGGCTATAGTCTTCAAAAAAATGTATAGTAATGATAAACTTTGATTTTCATGAAAAAGACACGACTACAACCTATGAAAGATGATCATTAATTTAAAAATTTGTTTTTAGTAAAAAATAGAAGGTCACAAACTACGAAAATTACAATTTATCGGAAATCATATGAGTGAAAATATAAATAGCCTTTGAAAAATGCATGTTAACAATGAACTTTTATTTCTCATGAAAAAAATATGATTATAGCCTATAAAAGATGACAATTAATCTAAGAAGTTGTTTTTAGTGAAAAATCGAAGGTCATAAGTTACGGAAATTATAATTCGTCGAAAATTGTTTTGAGTGAAAATCCAAGGCTACGAAAAATGCATATTAATGATAAATTTTGTTTTTCACCAAAAAAGGCATGGCAATTGCCTATGAAAGATGACTATTATTCTAAGAAGTCATTTTTAGTTTAAAAAAAATAGAAGGTCATAAGCTATGTAAATTACAATTTACTAAAAATTATTTTTGAGTGAAAATCCAAGACTATAGCCTTTAAAAAAATGCATATTAAGTATTAATGATGAATTTTGATTTTCACGAAAAAGATGTGGATATAGCCTATAAAAAATGATCATTAATCTAAGAAGTTTTTTTTAGTAAAAAATAAGGCCATAGGTTATGAAAATTGTAATATACCGAAAACCATTTTTGAGTGAAAGTCCACACCTTTGAAACATGAATATTAACGATAAACTTTATTTTTTTTTACGAAAAAGATATGGCTATAGCCTATGAAATATTATCATTAATTTAAGAAATCATTTTTAGTGAAAAATAGAAGATCTTAGGGTACAAAAGTTGTAATTTACTGAAAATCATTTTTGAGTGAAAATTTAAGGTTATAGTATACCAAAAATGTATATTAACGATAAACATTGTTTTTCATGAAAAAGATGTAACTATAACCTATGAAAAATGACCATTAATATACGAGGTCTTTTTTAGTGAATAATAGGTCATACGCTATGAAAATTATAATTTACAGAAAATCATTTTTGAGTGAAATCCAATGTTATAGCCTTCAAAAAATGCATGTTAACAATAAACTTTTTTTGAACGAAGAAATTGTGGTTATAGCCTTTGAATGATGACCATTAATTTAAGAAATCATTTTTAGTTAAATATACAAAGTCATAGTATACAGAAATTGTAATTTATGAAAATCATTTGAGTGAAAATATAAGGTTATAGCTTACAAAAAATACATAATAACAATAAATTTTGTTTTTCACGAAAAAGACATAACAAAAGCCTATGAAAGATAATCATTAATCTAAAAAGTCATTTTTAGTGAAAAATAGAATATCATAGGCAATGGAGATTGTAATTTAGTGAAAGTCATTTTTGAGTGAAAATCCAATGGTATAGTCTTTGAAAAATTTATATTAACAATAAATTTTATTTTTAACGAAGAAAAGGTGGTTATAACCTTTGAATGATGATCAATTGATCATTATTTTAAGAAGTCATTTTTATTTAAATATAAGAACTCATAGTATATAGAAATTGCAATTTATTAAAATCATTTTTAGTGAAACTATAAGGTTATAGTCTACGAAAAGTGCATGATAACAATAAACTTTATTTTTCACAAAAAAGACATGACAATAACCTATAAAAAATAACTATTAATCTAAAAATATATTTTTAATAAAAAATGCATAAAATTTGGACAACACTATTGCATAAAATTTGAACACTCACACGACAATAGAATTTATGAGATGTAAAACAATATCACAATCCAAAGCCGAACAGAGAAAAATGGTAATGACCATTTCCATTCTGCCCACTGCAACACCAAACTTACATCACTCTTCAAATTCAAATTCACATTCTAAGTTCAAAACCAACAATGACCCAAAACAACGCAAAGAAATCATCTCACTCCTACAGCATAACCGCAAAAACCTCGAACATGTCAAATGTATACACGGCAGAGCCATAAAGGAAGGAACAGAACAAGACCCTTTTGTCACCTTCGAACTTGTTCGACTCTACTGCAAGCTGAACTCCATTGACTATGCCACAAACCTCTTTAACTGCACTCAGAACCCAAACGTCTTCCTTTACACTTCCCTCATGGATGGGTATGTGTCCCATGGCTCTTACGCTAATGCCCTTAACCTGTTTGCTCAAATGTCCCAAAGGCACGTTTGGCCTGATAGCTATGTTGTTACTTCGGTGTTGAAAGCTTGTGTGCTTCAACGTGCTTTGGGAAATGGCAGAGAGGTTCATGGCCAGGTTCTGAAATCTGGGTTGGGTTTGGATAGGTCAATTGCTTTGAAGCTCGTTGAGCTGTATGGGAAATGTGGGGTGTTGGAAGATGCTTGGAAGGTGTTTGATAAAATGCCTGAACGAGATGTTGTCGCATGCACCATTATGATGGGCTCGTTTTTCGATCATGGGATGGTTGAGAAGGCAATTGGGGTGTTCAATGAGATTGAGACTCGGGACACGGTTTGTTGGACTGCTATGATTGATGGGTTGGTGAGGAATGGGGAATTGAGTAGGGGCTTGGAGATGTTTAGAGAGATGCAAGTGAAGGGTGTGGAGCCTAATGAAGTTACCTTCGTTTGTGTGTTGTCTGCGTGTTCGCGGCTGGGAGCTTTGGAGCTCGGCCGATGGATTCACATGTACATGCGCAAGTGCAATGTTAAGCTTAATCAATTTGTTGCCGGAGCTCTGATCAACATGTACTCAAGGTGTGGTGACATTGATGAGGCACAGGCATTGTTTGATGAGATGAGAGTGAAAGATGTTTCCAGTTATAATTCCATGATTGGTGGATTGGCTTTGCATGGGAAGAGCATTGAAGCGATTGAATTGTTTAGGGAAATGTTGAAGCAGGGGACTAGGCCAAATAGTATAACCTTTGTTGGCGTGTTGAATGCTTGCAGCCATGGAGGGTTGGTGGAGCTGGGTTTTGAGATATATCAATCAATGGAAATGGTTCATGGAATCGAACCGCATGTAGAGCACCATGGCTGCATGGTTGACATTCTTGGTAGGGTAGGTAGGCTTGAAGAGGCCTACAACTTCATCATTAAGATGGGAGTACACGCTGATAACAAAATGCTCTGTGCTTTATTAAGTGCTTGTAAAATCCATAGAAACATAGAGGTAGGAGAACAGGTTGCAAAACTTTTGAGTGAATGTTCTAAGTTGGATTCTGGATCCTACATCATGCTGTCAAATTTCTATGCTTCTTTGGGAAAATGGAACTCGGCCGTGGTAGTCAGGGAAAGGATGGAGAAGGGAGGGATCCTGAAGGAACCAGGTTGTAGTTCTATTGAAGTCAATAATGTGATACATGAGTTTCTCGCAGGAGACTTTAGACACCCTGAGAAGAAAAGAATCTACAAAAAGTTAGAGGAGTTGAACTATTTGACAAAATTGGAGGGTTATTCACCAGCAACAAGGGTGGCTTTACATGATATTGATGATGAACAAAAGGAGTTGGCTTTGGCGGTGCATAGTGAGAGACTTGCAATAAGCTATGGACTAGTCTCAACCGAACGATGCACAACATTGAGAGTTGTGAAAAATCTAAGGATTTGCGACGATTGCCATGCGTTGATCAAGCTCGTGGCAAAAATCACTAGCCGAAAAATTGTGGTTAGAGATCGCAATAGGTATCACCATTTCGAAAATGGGCATTGTTCTTGTAGGGATTATTGGTGAGGGATGATCAGTTTGAGTGTATATTCAGACACAATTCTTGCTACCCTGGAACATGTCTTTCAATTGTGGACAAAGAAAAGTTAGTGTAAAACCATGAAGGAAATGTAACTAAAATCAAATCAACCAAACAATTAGAAGCACCTTTTCTAATTCCTTCGACTTAAAACGTCATTAGTTGCACCTTGTTTCGATCCTACCCTTCCTTGTTTTGTGGTTGTATGCATGCTATGACTACATGTTCCGTTATCTCAATTTGGTTTTCAAGTGGGAATACCCAAAATTAATTCTAGAGTTTTAAAAGTAAATTTTTTTTCACTTTTGATGGCTGTCAAAATTAATTTTGAGTGTTTTCACCCAAAAATCAAATATGTTATCATTACAGAACAAGGTTCAAGAATAAAAGTCTTTGGTACTTCCAAATAGTTGCAATACCAGTATCGGCTACCATACCCATGAAACATAGATATAAGGAATTTAGGTTGTAGTCAGTGTTATAAACCTAAGTATTAGAGAGAACTCAACTCGAACAATTAGCTTATTGAGTGAGAGAACCCGTGTGTATAAGTATCATACTTAAATAATTCGACTCCCAAATGCGAGACTTATTACATTCAAGTTTTTGGTCGGACTTTCCCTGATTAATATTGTGAAGCCATGCCACCCAAATATAGTACTAAAATCTAATAATTCTTCCACTCTACGGGTTAGTCTCTAGGGTTAAGTACTCCCTTGAGTGTAGGACCATGACATTGACAGTCAAATGTTGAAAATTATACAGTTGTGAAGTGATAATTATATGCTTGCCTGTGAATAAATGTACTACATATTTTTACCTCATCTCACCTGTAATTAAATTTATGCAGATTGTAAAAGATTTCGTGGAGCCCTAGCTAAAGAGCTTTTGTTTTTTCTTCAATAACTCAATTGACATATCTAAAGTTATGATTTTGTTGTGGTTATGTAATACTCTAGTACTTAAGTCGGTCATAACTTTGACTTGCTTTTCTGTTATCACAAGCACATAAGACATAATAAGAATCTATTAAGATTATGTTCTTGTTTCCTTTTCCTTGCTTTTGAATGTACTTGGCCCACTTAACACATGGTATTTTAAATTGAATGGACGCTCCCACACCTCATGATTAATAATCCATTATTATGTTTTCTTGTTATTCTTTTGACATCTAATCAATGAATGGTCTTACGTGGTTGGGGTCTTCAAACTTTAAATTTCACTTCTCCTTTCAGCCGGGTGGAACTTGACTTATGTAATTGAAGTATGCATTTAATTGGAATGTTCAATAATCAAAGTATATCGGTGAACTGTTATTTGTCTTTGGCGTGAGGAGTTAAAAACACTAAAACCAACCAGGGTTGGTCCAAGTGGTAAGCGGTTTGGTATCGCTTAAACAAGGTCCCGAGTTTGAGACCTTGTGTACGCAGTTATTCCCACTGGGAGACTCATCCGCCATAGCCAGATGCGCGACCCGGGTCTACCCGGATTAATCAAGGTTAAGCCTTGGATACCGGGCAGGCAACCTAAAAAAAAGAAACACTAAATATTCTAATGAGTTAATGAGTTGTAGCTTAAGTAACATTTTAGCTGCTCTTAAAAAATTAGAGGTTAATGAAGTTAGAGTTAAGAGTTCAATTTCCGTTTGTACTCACTTTTCCTTTTCCTCTACTCACCTCACATTAAAAATAAAATAAAAAAACACAAACTATTGACAAAATTTGTAATTCATAATAGTATGCTAACCATCATTATTCGAATACATTAACTATTCTTTTTTATTATATTAGAGAGGCTTGAATGAGAGATCTTTAAAAGGAGAGAGACACTAACGTCAGTTGAGCTAGAACTCATTGACAAATAAAATAGTTGATTGAAAAGCGTAGGAGAAATTAAAAGTTAGTGTTTGATTAATTTTCAATTGGCAAAACTTCATTAATCATTACTTAACCTAACGAAAATTAGTCAAATAATATCACAACAAGAAAGGAAAACATCAATGAAGATTTGATTTCAAGTAACCAGCTAGCTAGTTTAGGATGGAGAGATGGAGAACCACATACATTTCAACATGCAAAACTTGAAAGAATTTTATTATATTGGTACAGCCTGCAAGCTAGCTAGCTGTAACATAGAGACAATAAACAAACGAAACAAATGTTCGGTTACATTACTTGTAAACAAACATTCTCATGTGTATGACAGATGACAAAACAAAAAGCTACCATGTTGTATCCATTCACGTGACAAAGCAATTGATTTTATTAGAGTTTATGAGGCAGCAAGAAAAATACATATAAAGAAGAGAGACATGGAGTTAAATAACACATAGTTTGACAGGATGGTAACTCACATTATTCTTTACTTATGTAATATAAATTTAATTTTTATTCATAAAAATAAAAAATATTTTATGATTAATAATATTCATGTAAACCCACGGTAAGAAAATTAGTAACAATAAAGCATCCCAAAAAAGAAAGAAAGGTGAATAATAAGAGTAAGAGAAACGGCGGAATATATGTAACCCGACCGACCAGGCTTGCCTTTAACTCCTCAAAAGGGGAGCAAAAGTATCCAGAAGGGTTATAATGGGGAGGGTACAATGACATGTGCGTTTACTTGTGTTAAATCCAAGAATAATCATTTTTTTATACAATACTCAAATATGTTTCTGCCTTTTTAAAAAATTAAAAAAATATTTTTAAAAAATCCATTTTAAATAAAGCTACAAAAATTTGAAATAGATTTTTTTTAAAGGGCGTAGATTGATTTAAAGATATAGCATTAAAATAGTTTTGTATTCATTTTTAAATATTTACAACTCAAAAAAAAAAATTGAAAGATAGTGTGTACATACATAGCAAAATTAAATTGACAAAGATAAATAGTTATATTCATTTATCAATGAGAAAAACAAATAGAGAGAGGTTTCTAAAGAAAACATTAATAGGGGAAATTTTTATATGGTTACAAGACCAACTCCTCATATATTTTTTTTGTACTTAAAAAATTATATTGATCGTAATAAAGTTGAACGTAGAACATTATGCCTACTATCAAAATCTCTAACTATTAGACTAATCATAGTGGCTTAACACATCATATTTGAACACAAGATATAATAAAAGTGAGCTCTATCATGTGGGACTCAAAAATATTTGGTAATACCCATAATAAAAATAATAAGATTCATTTTTATTCTGCGTGTACTTAAATATGATGTGTTAGTCATATGACCACCTAAAAAATAGAAGATGTGACTCTAAATAATTGCTTAAGACAAGAGAGATAGACTAAGTTCTTGAAGGAAGAAAATAATCAAGAAAACTGTAAAGACTATGGTTACGTAAGAAGAAAGAGAAAATTCTAATCATGAATCTCCTTAATATGATAATTAGGATAAATGTTTAAGCTCTAAAGTATTTTAGGGAAATCCTTTGTTTTCTTCTTGTATGAATTTATGTTATTTGTGTATGATAAGACATACATTATTCTTTTTCTTTTTCGATAAATGAATGAAAGGCTGTTTTTTCACAACGAAAATTTTTATCGGAAAGTCTACCCCAAAATTTGTAGAGGAAATATATAGTCCGTCACAAACTAGTTTCCGCCAGGCATTTTATGGGCAATGCAATTTTTGACACAAAATTTGTCGCAAAGTTATTTTTCTTTACAAAGTGTATTTTGTCCGTTGCAAAATACTGTTTTTCACACCTCACTAAAACCTATCTTAAAAGAACTCAGTAGCATGATATAAATTATTTTACTGTTTTTATCTAATGGTTTAAGTTTTTGAAATATATTTTATATATTTTTGATAGGTCAAAGTTTTTATGATAAAGTTGCTTGGAGTTCCGTCAAGACAAAGGATCGCTCTCTACAATAAATATATATATATATATATATATATATATATATATATATATATAACTTTAATTTGCAATGCCAAATACCAAATCTTCGTACGCATGAACATACTCAATACTTAATATTCTATACATAATGTGTTACAATATATAATATTAATTTCTATTGTGTATTCTGAATGTGATAAGAAACAAAAGGGCTTTGGCTACAAACACAGAAAGCGAATATAGAGAGGGATGGGTAGAAAGTACTGAGGTACAAGCACAACAACACAAGAGACCCCTGCAAACTGCAGAGAAAGAGATGCATATTAAATTAAATTAAATTAATGCACAAAACCAAAAAGACAAAGGGAAAAGAGAGGGGGGGGCCAATCAATAATAATCTGACACCATGATTCCCACACTTGTTCCTTCCAACACCCTACACGATAAAAATAAAAACCCTTTTTTTCCATTTTTAATCCCTCCCCTTCTTTCTTTTTTTCCTTCTCTCAAACCCCTTCTTCCTTCTTCATCATTTTCCCATTTTCTACATACAAGGAAAAACCCTATACCCAACCAAAACAAACCCTACCCTAATTCTCCTATTCTATAGAACCAATGCTCTCTTCTCTCGTCTCATCACACTCCAACATCATAAGTACCCCCCAGTAGTCTTCCTTCCCTTTTTGACTTTCTTCTCACACCCTTTTTTTCCTTTCTCTCCTCTTCATGCACAAATGTTGCTTTTGCTTAGTAGTAAATTTTGAATAAGGAAATTAATGGGTGCAATTAGTTTCAAGTGTTTAACAATTAGGGTTTGCATTACTACTTAAGAATTATTAATAGTGTTTTTGTTAACAAGTGCCCTAGAAATATTAAGGAAGTGAAACTTTTCATTGAAATGATAAAGTTTTTAAAATTTCAATAAGTAGACTACATTAAAAATTACAAATACTTTTATTCTTGATTTTTTAATAAATGCTCTTAAAATACTTATTAGCGTTTTCATATTAATATCTTAAAGAATGAGAGACAAATTTATATTTGAAACTTGAAATCCTAAACCTTATATTCAAAATCTTAAACTTTGTCTGAATTTATTTGTGTCTAGCATAATTAGACCTCGTTCAGACGAATAACTTAGTTAGATACATTAATAGTACACATCAGAATAAAAATGTAAAATGACTCGTTGAAAAGAAAAGCAAAATGACAAGTGACAAACGTAAAATGAAAGACAATTAGTATACAAGTTAAGATCATTTATACTGAGATGCAAAATGCAATCGATGCAACAAAACCAAAAAGGCACCAGAACAGAAAATATTTTATCATAATACACAAGTTTAAACTTTAGGTAATTTACATGAAGGTTTAGGTAATTTATATGAAGTCATAAGTTTAAACTTTATTACATATGATATACTTAAAAGAACGTTTATCGTAATACACACTTATGTTGTGCACAATGATGGAAGAATTTGTTAATGAATAAAGATGGAGAGAGTAAGAAAACTTGATTGCATCAAAAAATGAGTTTAATTTTTTATCAAATGAAGCATGCTATAAGAAGAGAAAATAAAAAAAAAAGAATGATTTTATAATAAGGTTAAATTGTAAATAAAAATTTTAGACAACTTGGTTATAAGGATTTTGATGTTATGTTAAAAAACTATATCTTGTAAAAGGTTAAACCCTTAGAGATACAAAAATAGTTTTGATATCTAGCCTATAATAAAAATGTTTGAAAACCCACAAAATAACTTATTGGATCGAGCAATAACACAACCATGCCCTAATAGTTTCCTCTAAATTAAGCTATAATACTTACATGTATATTTAGCTTTAAAAATAGAAACTCGATTAAAAGAATCTAATTAAATTTACTGTTGATTGGTTTAGATAGTTTGACATTTATTTTTTATAATCAAAATTTTGAATTTATGTCTTATGACTCAATTCAAACCAGATTAATTAAGTCTATTAAACTCTAATATTGTGATCTATAAAATAAAAGAATAATTAATTAATACGAGTTTCAGTAATGGACAGATATTAAAACGGCAAATTTGGTGACAATGTGGGCTAGAATTATTTTTAATTTCTGAACATAAAGGGTTTATAGTTTTACAAGTGCAAAGCCATCCCGACAAAGTAGTAGTATAATGAATTGGTAATAAAATATGACAACACAAAAATAGAGGAAAATATTAAAAAATAAAGAAGATTAAAAAATTAAAAAAGTATACAAAAATGGATGATGGTGCAAAAAGAAAAAGAAGGCACATTATGGTAATGTGTTTCGTCCTTTATCTTTCTTTATAGCTTTATTTTGATTTAAAGGGAAGTTAATAATAAGTGTGATGAGGAATCCATATGTACTCCAAGCACTCTAAGACAAAAGATGAGGGTTCAGAAGAAGAGAAAGCACTGTTAGCTTTAAGACCCTAGAAAAGGAGATTTCAAACACCACAAAGGTTAGGTTAGGAATTTGAGTGAGTGGTTAGTAGCCTTACACACACAACACACAATATGTCTCTCCCTCACTCCTTCACTATATTTAGATGGGTGAGATCTTGGCTTCAGGGTGCCAATTCATTTGTGTTTTACACACACAACACCACATATCTTCCTTCTTTCCCTCTTCAAATCACACCCAAAAAAAAAGAATAAAAAAACCACCCTGGCCACTATTATTAGCTAGCCACAACCTTAATTCCTTTACGTATATATACTCTTCATGGCTTAGCTTGTTTTGTGCCAATTCTTTAGGGCTTTGATCAAAAACCCTTTTGATTTTATGACCTAGTAATTCTTCTCCCTCCATCTCCAATTGATCTTCCTACCTAAATATATTTTTTCCATGTTATTATATACACTCTAGCACACTCACACTCCTCCTCTTCCTCTCTATCTCTTTATGTGCAATAACTCCAGCTTCATCATTCTTCATGATGAAGGAAACGAAATATATATGCATGCTTGATCATAATCATCATGATCAAATTAATCCATAGGTCACACATTAATTTCATGTCCTTGCATACTTAAAGTTATGTGTACATGTTTGTCACTTCACTTGCATAGATATTGGTTATTGCAGATTAAGGCTAATCAAATTAAGAGTGTGAGGCCCGGTTTCCTTCATTTACATGCACATATATTTAATTGGATGCATGGTTTAGTTACTCATGTATGTGTGTTTCATATCATATGCATGTGTGTGTATATGTGTATGTGCCTGGCTCCCTGTATGCCATTTTTAGAGCCCATCAAAACTTTGATGACCTCTGTGAATGGCGTATGAGGAGCCAAGCATATTTCATGTTCATACATGAATCAATGATCATATATAATTGGATTTGGGGAAATGTTTATTTTTTTCTCTTTTATCATATTTTGATGACGTTCGTGAATTGTATACAAACATAGAATTTATTTTTTTTTTATAAAAATAGTTATTCATTAAAACTTGAAACTATGTTTATATAAGTATCAGTGAAAATCCACGTATAAGTGTATTGAAAGATAAAATAAATATTGTATATTTATATATGACAGGAAGTTATATTTGAGTGTCCTGACATCATGTACTTATTAGGTTTTGATGGTATATACAATGTTTTTGTTATTTTCTTTAAATTCTAATCTCTCATAGATTGTACTGCCGATTCTTGTGGTCATACGTGTATAAATATACAGTGAATAAATATATATTGCCACATAGGTAAATTATTCAAGAAAGCACGGCATTGTCATTTTCAAAGTCAGGATGTGCTTCCAAAGGAATGAACAAAGGTACATACGTTTTTTATTTTTCTTTTTGTCATCATTGCAGAATATTGCTAATCCTAGGGATCTTTTTAGGGCTGTTGTGTGCATAATGTGTCACTTGCATAACAACCTTACCTGCAGGTGGAAATATTCCCTTGTTGCTCACATGTGAGACGCATGTTTTGGCAGCATTTTTAAAAAAAAAAAATTCCTTTAACTTCTATGAGATAATCATTTAATTTCATTACACATGAAATTGAGGAAGTTAATTTTTCATAAGGAAATGACATGGAAGTTACAGTTGAGGCAAATTAGAACTGTGCCTGACAATTAACGTCGAAGTTACAAAAATTAACTACGTGATACTTTTTTCTTCACCTTGTTGCCATGCTTGTGTCTTATAGACATTCATACCATTATTCTTATTATTTTAATGACATAGAAAGAAGCAACTATGTCATGTTATTATAAGCATTTGTTATTTAATTTCTTATGTAACATAGTTTGGACCAACACAAAGGTGATTGACATAGTTGTAAGAAAGAGCCTGTATCTTAAAAAAAACGTGAATTTAATTTTTGTTGTTGATGTAAAGATTTTTTGAGTAGATAAATTACCATGCTACATGTTCAAAGAGTTTGAAGACAAATATTAACTTTAATGGGAGGATCAAGTGTTGAACTCACTTAAAATTTTGATAATAAAAAAAGTAAAATAGTTAGAACCAATATTTATTTAAGGAGGGAGGTACTTAGCCACACGATGAATGCTAGTTAATCCTTTTATTTTCTATGCTTGAACGCTAGTTATTTCGACTTTAGGAGAATTTTTTTCTAAGAAAAATAGGTTTAAAATACATGTATCGGCTACAAAATGCTGTTTTATGGTTCATTATACCAAAAAAAAAACTTGGATGTTAAGAGTGCCAAAATGTGTGTTATATAAAGATTTAAGAGTTTCATTATTAGTTATACAAAAAGTCTCTATGTACACTCAATGTTCATACACCTGTACATACATCACTGGAATATACGGGTTTATTGTCATTTAATACGGAATACTGTACATTTTCCTTATTTAGAAAGTACGCACTCCCACGCACGTCTCATTATTTTCAAACCAAATCAATTTGCAATAGAATTGTATCATTTTGCTCCGTGATTCTCTCAACAAAATCGCAACAGAATCGTTTCAAAATTTTCCATAGCAAACAGAGAAACAAAAGCGTGAGTTCCTCTCAGAAGTTAGCATCAACAGAGAAGCAAAATCGCGAGCTCACATCATTGGTAGAATCATCAAAATCGAAAGCAGCAATGAATGAATCTGTGGTAAATTCTTCTGCGTTTTTGTTGATGATGAGTTGAAGGGAGATTTTGTTTTGTTTTGAAGTTTCCGTGTGGGATCTGATGTATTGAAAATTATGCAAACTTTATTTGCACATATGTGCAAACATTACATGCGCATATGTGCAAACATTATGAGCAGGTACATCACCTGTATGTGTTAAGGAAGGAGACATGCATTTTAGCACAATCTCAACATTTCAAGCATTAAACCATAAACAATGTAAACATTCTGACAAAATTTTTTAGATATAAACATTAGATGGCTTGATGCATGCATCAAGCATATTTTATGCACAAAAAATATAGATTTTGAATTGTTGCATAATGCACAAAAAATAGAAGCGATGTCACAACATTCAGATTCGATTGCCGCCCAGCGTCAATTTTATATCCCAACCCCACCATCCCCCCGCAGGATTTGTGTCATTATTAAATTCATTTAATGATAGAAACTAGATACAAAACTGATAAATATATGACAGAAAATAGAATGTGCAAACATTAGAAATGCGTAAATACAAACATTAAGTGGACATATTTGCAAACACTATCCACAAGGCCAAATGCAAAAGAATGGGAATCTGATATAGGGCACAAACTTGAAGAGTGCATACGTGCAAACATTAAGTGGGCATATGTGCAAACTTTATCTGCACATATGTGCAAACATTATCAACAAGTTATATGACATTGTATAACAAGTTATATCACAAGTTATATAACAAGTTGTATAACAAGTTATATCACCAACTACTACCATTTCCTACGTTTTTTCCATTCTCCCCTACCCCCAAGGAGTTCGACATCAGAGGCGAAAGAGCTGTCAGATATTGCAGCCCTTGCAGGCTCGTTTGCCATCCCCCGGAGCTTTTCAGCTGAGAGGTGCATGAAATCCTTGATCACATCCTCCAGGTAGCTAACATTCACTTGCTGAATGAGACCGTCATTGGCGAACCACCCCTTACGCATTTCAACACAGATCTCTACATACTTGAACATGATCCTTTTCAAGCATCTTCTGTCACACCCTGTGTTTCTTCAAAGTAATAAGGTCGTGAATGTGCATAGATTTGCCAACATGTTAGTTGAACAACGCGTCTCAATCTTGCACTGCATAAATTCAAAAACTACATATTGACACAGATTTGACATAATTAAATGAATTAGATGGAGAAAGGTTGTTGTTTCTTCCCCTTCTGTTCTCAGTGTTGTCATGTGCAATGTTTGCCAACTCCAAGGCCTGTTCAGAATATTGTCTAAAGGGAATGAAATCAACAGACAAACAGAATGTGCAAACATTATATGAAAAATGTGCAAACATTATGTGAAAAATGTGCAGACATTATGCTCAATAATTTTTTTTAAAAAAATAATGTTCACACAAGAACATTACACAAACACATGCGTTCAGGCGAAATGCACGTAGTGGACGGCAAAAGAAAAAACGAGTGAGAAGATAACAGGAATGGAGCAGACAAGGAAATGCACTCACCAGCGTTCGAGGTATTTGTTTCGTATTCTGTTGCTTTTCTTGGCGGAAGTTTGCGCAGAGAGCACAACGAAGCTTTGTGCAGAGATGATGGTAACAACGAAGAAGGAAGTATGGGGCATGATGAGGATGAAGAAAACGACGTATTTTTTCAAGAAATCACATTTTTCGAGCAATAGTGAGGAAGGAAGTGTGCTTCACGCTATGCAAGCGGGAAGCATGGCTTCACGCGCGCAGTGGTGAGGGTGGGGGGGAGAGAGTGGATGAGGCAGTTGTTCAGTGGGCCCACAGTACATACATACTAGTGTATGTATAGTGTATGTAATTGGGGTGTACATGTAGTATAGCTCCTGGTTATAACAATAAGGTCTCATATATGTGGCATTTTGGGTCAGAAACAGGACTATTTTATGTATTATTATTATTCTTATGGAAGGCTAGCTTCTTAACCATTAGTTTTCCTTTAATTTCTATAGTTTCTTTAATTGTACATGCATTAAATGATGTAATAATACATTGCTAACTGTTATAAAGTACATCGAAACTAATTTTTAATATCATGCCATAAGTCATAGGACTTAATAACTTTGTTGATATACTACTAGTGAGAATGTATTTTATGGTCAATTAGTCGTATATCAGAGAATTCTTGTCTAACATATTGTAGGACACAAGTCTAACACATTATTGAGAAGCCTAAATATATCTAGTTGAAATGCATAATAAAAATAGTAGAATTCATTTTTATTGTATATATCCAAAAGTGATGTGTTTGATATGTTTTCGGCCAAAAATTTCTCCATACATTAATCATTTTCATTTTCTTTGGTTACTTATGCATTATAATATTTATTCTAGAAGAATATAATGCTTATTGTGAGGAGACTTGTGTTAATGAAAGTGATCATTGAACATATGAAATAATGTAAATGAAACACATTGGGACCACTCTTACAATATATCATATGACTCACTTTCTAACGTTGATTTTGGTGAACCCAAGTGAGTTTTAGCCCATTTGACTTAAAATATAAAAGAGAAATGATATATATACTAATTTTGTATTGAATATTGTGTCAATTTATACCTTATTTATCATTAGATGATATCTAAGTATAAGCCCCATTAAAATATGAGTTTTGCTAACAAGTCTAAACACTTGTTAAGAAAACACATAATAATTTTGTATTAAAAAAATTGTACATTTTCAATGATATTAAATATTTAATCAACTTAAAACTTTTTATTTTAACTTCATAAATCAATAAAACTCTTAAAATATTTCATCTAATAAAATGAATTCACACAACTCAATATAAAATAGTAGTATGATATATAAACTATATATAAATATGACTAATAAAATAAGGTCATTTAATCACTTCTTCATATGCAACTATTTTTTCATCCTTATGCCCCTCTCTCTCTCTCTCTCTCTCTCTCTCTCTCTATATATATATATATATATATATATATATATATGTTCATAGGTATATGCATGAGTATGTGTGCCCATATAATATACTATAGAGCTAATTGATCTCTCTATCTCCTACACAGCATGTTTTTGTTCAGGGATTGAACAAAGAAAAAGAGACAATAGTGGATGGGAAATATGAATGGACCACACTTCTCTATCACTCCCTAGTTTTGATTGGTTTGCACTTTACATAAAAAAAAAATGACAAATGGTCAAAACAGGTCAAAAGCTTACAAAAGCACATTGTTGGTCAGCATAAGATGGGACCACCACACACTTATAATGGCTCCTGCTAATATATGTTCTAAGTTTTTTCATTTGGCTTAACTCACCCCCTAGTATTAGAACATACATTAATTCTTATCCTTTTATTTTATTTATTTATTTTTATCTACAATTATATATGATAAAAAGAAATGAAGAAAATATAAAATTAGTAGACTATTTCTCATGTTTTGAGAATATAACAATTTGCATTTATTTTTTACTTTTGAAAGATTGAAATCAATTGCATTGATGGTTGGATACTAAGTTTTGAACCAAGTTTTGTACTATTAAATTAAAAATGGTAAAGACGAATTTCTTTGAATTAAAAGAATTATTTTCTTATCATTAATTTATTTTTTTGCGTGTGTTAATTATTTAAAAATCCTTGCTAATTAGTTATTTTGATAATAATCTGACTATAACTTCCTTTTAAAAGAGCTATTCTCATGTAAATTGTAAAATATGAGGGGACTTATTTCAATTCCAATAATTTCAAATAAAACAAGATATTTATGAAAAAATTAAAAAAAAGTCAGATGCACACCTTAATATAAAGCCAAAGCAGCAAGCTCATGCCTTGCTTACATAACATGATTAATTTCTAGTAGTTTGTTTTTTGGTGATGAGATTGAACAATTCTAATAGTTTGTGTCAAAGGAAAACTTATCATCATATATGAATTCCGCACGCGATTATTCCTTCCTCTATATCATGTACTATTGCATGATGGAGATCCTTCATACATTGTTCATTCCATGTCATGCAAAAAGTTATCCCACAATATTCAACTACTTTTTTTCGTGGCAAACCGCCTAAACCAAGGTTTCATGCCCATTTTTTGGTTTCTAAGCGGCAGTAAAGTATGAATGTTTAGTTGACCAAATAAAAAAGTATGAAAAATATTTATTGGGAAAACATAAAAATAAAAATAAAAATTGGTAGTAAAGTAAAATATCATTATTCATATTTTTAAATGAACCAATGTAAGGAAGGTGATTTCACACTTATCCCATAGGATAAATATTGCACACTACTTAATTTATTAATATTTGATAATTTTTATAATTAAATTCATCAAATTTTGTTATTATTTCATATTCTAATATGACATATTGATGAATTATATGATTTAATGTGATAAATTAATAGATTTTTATACAATATTGGTAGAAAAGTGCATAGCAAACTCAAATGGTCCGCAAATCTCTAAAATCTCTAAACTTCTTATAAGTTGACTTTTTCAATGATTTGACTAATGAAAAGTTTATTACGATTATAAAAATTATAAAAAAATGGATAAATTAAGTAACATGTGGTATTTACCGGTTGATAAATAAAAAATCACCTATAAAGATACATTCTACAGAAACTCCGATTCCTATTGAAGTTGAACTTGTAAAAACAAAAGACCCAAGGTTTGTAACCATGACAAGTAGATAGGGACTTGAGTCTCACGTGGTTCTCAGTTTGGTTCTAATCCTTTTCAGTTTGCTAGCAACCCCTCAAATCCAACAAATAAAGATTACTTTCATTTCAGCTTTAGTCCCATGTACTTTTAATCCTTTTTATGAGGAGATATAAATATGTGTGTGTGTCTATATATATATATATATATATATATATATTAGGGTTAGCTGTCAAAATGAGCCCGACCTGTTTATCCGGTTAAATGGACGGACTTTATATGTAAAAAATAGGCTCGCAAAAATTTGAAAAAAATTGGGCTGGCCTGTTTAGGCCCGCGGACCGAACCGTGAGCCCGTGAAAATTTTTAAATAATTTTTTTGAATTTTTTGAATTTTTTTAAACTTTGAAATTTTTTTTAAAAAATAAACGGTCTGGCCCGGCCCGGCCCGTTTGACAGCCATAATATATATATATATATAAAGAACTAGAAAAAGAGAAAAATAGATTCAGAAGACTGAAGAATTAGTGATGCGTAATATTGCTTATTAGTGAAATGAATTAATTTTTGTGGATGAAAATGAACCCTTCAGAGAACTCCATTTGTCATTATCATTGTCACCAATGTCACTATTGTTATTACTTGGTTTAATTGGGCTTAGTATGTCACAAGTACTAATGTTTGCTGCCCTATAAACATCTCAATCCCCTTAATAATGATAATCGGTGGGAATAGATGACTCATTATTGGGGCCATAGATAGAGCAGATGCCTAAATGGAAAAAGGATATAAGCCAATAATTTTGTTTAAGAAAGGATACATTATTTTAAAGTTTTGCCATATCCATTGATGAAGACCTAAAACAGTGATTTATTGCATGCATCAAAAAGGAAGGTGAGGAGTGCACACCATATAGCAAATTAACAAGAAGAGCGTGGTGGTGGTTAGGCAATGCCAAACAAAAGAACCCCAGATCAATATAAATTAGTAGTATCTATAGGGTTAGGAACACAAGCATATCATATGTACTTAATGTACTTAAAAAAAAAAAAAAGAACAATAACACAACCCACTAATATTTTATTTTATTTTTCAAACAAGGACTTAGCACCAACTACAATGACTTTATATTAAAGAAAATTCATGTATATATATTCAACATTAATGAGATGACCGATTCCACACACACAAAAATGGTAATCTCGAAGCTAATATTCTTAAGATCAATTGGCCACAAGTAACCTTAGGGCTTTGGCAGGTAGAACATGTCGTGGCAAGCTCTATTATTGTATGAACTTGGCCACCCAAACCATTTCCATTTTTGCCTCTTGGGCCAGCTAGTATGAGGCCCAATACCATGAAATTCGTACCTTCTTTGATATTTGATATTGAGTATTAAAAAATAATAATAATTAATAGTGCACAAAAGAAAATTGAATCAGTGGTCAGAGAGATAGGCACACAAATTTGGCTACATTTTTCTGAATTTTTATAGCAAGGTAACCCACCACATTACTACGGTCTCTTTGAAGCAAGGATATTCCACTCTATAATAAAAAAAATTGAAAAAGATATACAGAATACCCTAAACTGGAATGGAATTAATGCAATCCAATTTTTCACCCTAGATTCTGATTTTTGAAATAAAAAATAATAATAATCACACTTGAACCATGTGTGATCCTAATATGGCTTCAACTCACTCTACTTTTCTGTCTCGGTTTCTTGTCACTGTAGAAATGTGCAGTGGGCACCACACTTGTCTGTATCTTGGTGACACCAGTATTCCACAGAGATTTTCCACCCTTTTTACACAACTCCCTACACTTCTCTGTCTATCTTCTTGACTTCAAACTAAAGTTGCTAATGCTATAATAATAATGTCTTCTTTTTTCTCTACTCATGCTTCCTTGTTTATGCTTCCTATATTTTCCCCTGCAAGAAGTAGAATTTAATGTGAGATCATTTTACACGCAATTTGCATGAGAAATAAATTACAATGATTTTGCATTACACTATTATTATGCAGTAAAATTAATTTCACATATAACACAACAGAAAATTATTCATGAACAGCTGATAATCTGTTAGAGTCTGAACATTTATGTCTGTGAAATATCACAGAAAATGCACGTGGCCTCTGAATAATAACCAACAGAATACCAAATGGAAATTGTCATAGTAATGCTTAGAATGGTACAAGAATTTACCAAAGGAGGAAACAAGGAAGGGCTCAGAAAATAACACAACTTAACTTGGATAAGGACCAACTATATGGTGGATATCAGAATTTCAATCCAATGACCTAAGTACCCCTCTGAATGAGCAGTTAAAATTTAATTTGTCTTATCATGGAGGGCAAAAGAATGAATTGCTTTAACAGTCAACCTTACAGTATTACTATTTTATTTGTACCATAACATTATTATTGCATCAGATCAGAACCACCTTTACAGGACCACGGAAACACTTTTCAGAGTGCCCCCCCCCCCCACTATGATCTCATTCTTATAATCTTATGAGATGTAATAGTGTAAGAAAAACAGTTTTACTCTATCCATAATTTGACACTTTAGCTTTGTAGATCATAATTGTTCTTCACTTTTATTACATTTTTAATGCATTTACTGAGATGTCAAACTGAGAATAAAACGGTTCAAGACTTTCTTTATTCTTGAAGTACCTAAGAATACCTTTGATCAAGATACCTACCTAAACTCTCTTAACCTTTTCAAAGTTCCAACCCAAACTACTTACCATTTTGAAATGAATTGACCAGAATGCCCTTGCCCAAGACTAACAATGAGTGTCGGTGACCCAACAGACAACAATAATGTTCTCAATCTTTTATATATACTGCATATAACAACTATTGCATGTCACGAGATTTTAATAATCTATTGAACAAAGGAGACAATTTGGAATAGGCATTGTCAACAAGTACTCAGAAGCTGACAAATGCAGCACACCTGTTCTCGATAGCAATTCTTTGCTAGTCAACAAAAATCTATTGTACCAGATGAACAAATAAACTTTTTAGGGGGATGAGCCCCACTTGGTTCACATAATTCCAAGTAACTGATGATACATTGATGCTTCTGTTATGCTTAAATAGAACCACAGTAAAATTACATTTTAACGTAGGATTCTAGAGTAGTCAAATTACATAATTTTAGGCCATATTTTATTTCTCAAAAACATCTTAATAGTATTTCAACCATATTATAAATACCTTCCTTCTTGAAATAATTGTTACTTTCACATTTTCACATTTTGAGTATAATCATAAATCAATGTATCTAAATATAATTTTTCTGAATACATTATTTCATAAATGTACTTAAAACGTGAAAGTGAAAATTATTTTAAAACAAAGGAATTATTACTTTTGGTAAGATGCATGATCCCTTAATCATTTATTCAGGTGTACTAAAAACCTTATTTTTGAAATAATGTACCATAAATGATTGAGCTAACTGCAGAAAGGAAACAACAAAGACACGTTACCTTGTTTTTTTCCTTACCTTGGTTCTATAGTACTGTTGTGTTGAGTTGACCATGGTCTAGGACCCTAGGTGGCTTTGGTTAGCTTGCTTGAAAGCAACGGTGGGAGCTATTCTGCGGTTTCTCCTCTGATGCTCTTGAACAAGTTCTCCAGCAAACCAGTCAAGTTTGTCGCAGTTACTCTGCTCTGATATCCTCTTCCCTCCAAAGAGCACTGACTCCACATTCTTCTGCTTCAACATCTCCTCTGCTATCCCGTTCAGTATCTTTACATTGGAGGAACTTGCATCCGTATCCAAATTGGGTACACACCGCCCAATACTTGACCCATTTGCCTGTTTCATAACAACTGCTTAGAACAACCGCCTTGAATTTAACATGTACCAGTAAATATTCTTAAAGGAAAGATGGTATCATTAAGATTGTGTTAATTTTAGAGGTTGAAAGTTGTTTGCTAGTTAGCACAGTAAATAAAAGTGAAAAAGCAGAAAAAGCAATTGAATTGACTGATGAGAAGCACTCATCACTAAGCAACTTAGAATAGGCTTTTTTAGTTTACCTAAAAAAAAGGGTCTAATGCACGGGTTTAGTTAAGGGAATGAGTAATACAGCTGAGAAAAATGAATCATTTAATGCTCTGCAATAACAATTGCTTCTACCCTTTGGTCCTACACTAGCTTAAAAATGCATCCATTCCATGCTATAATTAATCAGCCTAATAACAAAAGATCATGGAAAGCAAGCTTTGTTATTATGGATACATATTCTTAAAAGGACAAAATGTAAAGCAATATTATTACCATCATCAAACAGATATCCCTTAGAAGAAGAAGAAGTCCAAATCCAGCTATTCCTATCAACTTGCTACATACAGCCAAGGCATAAGATCCCCCCTAAGGAGACCCCACTCCCCGTCCTTCCTGCTGGTGTGAAATAGACTCAATTTAATACCCCATTTAACGTTTATGAAAATCAGCATCAGCTAGGCTATAGTAGTATTCACACACTCCACAAGTTACTCCTAAACTTGAGGGCAATATCAGTTTCTCTCTTATATTTATGTGACAAACAAATGCACCCATACTCCTCCATCACAACCCAAGTAAAACCACCACCATTGTTTCCTCCCAACGCCATCCATAGTCACGTGCACCTCCAACCCTCATTAAACCATGGAGTGGGGACACAAAAAGATAAATAAACCCTTCTCTCTTCAACCTCCAATAGATATCATATGCTCATGAAATGAACAAAAATTGCTTGACAACGACAAATAACATGGAAGTCGGTGTAAATTCAACTACACAAAACCAAATCAAGAAAAAGGTTTTCACTAATTAAAAAATACTATATGATTAGACAATAGTATTAAAGTAAATAACAATTAAAATTTGATCTACCTGAATGCGGACATAGTTGGAGGCAGTGCCGGCATGAGCGAAGGCCATGGCCACAGCCTGGTCAACGAGGTCAGCAGAGCAATCCCCAGAGATGCGGGCCATGGGCCGGGCCCAATCCTTGGGCTTAAAACGCTTCACCTGCTCGTACCCATACTCCGACTCCAGAGCCTGGCCCGTCCCGATGGAAACCACCAACAAGTCCTCCACTCCCCTCACCATAGGGAACTCCTCCTTGTTGTGAACCACGTGCGTAATTGCCGCCCCGGTCGGGTTCACCATCGCCAAACCGCCATCCACCCCAACGCACCCGGTCCGACCGTCGATTGATCGCATCATGACCGGTTCGAACCTCCCCGGTTCAGCTGACGTGGCCATGCAAACCTCCCAGAGCCGGAAGTCGAAGCTGTCGCTCTCAAGCGCGTCCGCGCGTGAGAACAAAAACGGCGCCGTAGTGGAGAGATCGTAGCACGGTATCAGAACCGGTTTAAGCGTGTCCTTCAGCGTTAAGCTCCGACCATTCAAAACCAACGCTTCCTTCACGGTTTTCTCCAGGCCGGCGGTGGCCGGTCCGACCGAATCGGAAATGAAGATCCGCCGGAACAATCCTCCGGCGCCGGAGCTCGGCCGGTAGAATCTCCTCCCTCGCTCCGCCAGCAGCCGCCACGTGTCGTCGGCGTGGAAAATCGGGCGCCGGCGATCCTCGGTGGCGAAGAGCATAGTCGAGAAGATGCCTCCGACGCCGGCGCCAGCGACGACGTCGAAGTAATCGGAGATTCTGGCGTCGGCGTCGCCGGACTTCTGCTTCAGTGCGTTCTCGAGGTAGGCGAGGGATTTACCGGCGAGGATCCCCCGCATGCCTCCGCCGCCGTCGATGGTGAGGACGCACACTTTGCCTCGCTGGCTCCGGAGCTGAGGCTCGGGGTCCGAGTTCGCCGCCGGAGCTAGCTGCTTCGGAGACCAGAGCTTAGGTTCGTCGTAACCGAAGAGGAACTTGCTCTCCAGAATGGAGAAGATTTCGTAGCTGAGCTTATCGGTGTCGATGCTCGGTTCTTCCATTTCCGCATGAATAGAATCCATCGCTTCACAAAATTTCAAGTAAGAAACGATTCTTCTTATGTGATTCTTCGAACTGAGCCAACAAAGTTTACCTTGTGTGTTGCATGGAATTGGATTCAGTCTAACAAAAGAACAGAATTAAAAAAAAAATTAGCCTAGGAACTCACGCCTATCAGGATTCAAGGAGAGAGGAAAATTTTCTCGAGAAAATTTCTGTGGCCTTTTTTTTTTTTTCAACAAAAAATTCTTGTCGTTGAAAATTATGAAGTTTCAAAGTAATGGACAGAATTGGAACGTTCCAAGGTATATATATAAATATATTAGTACCTCAAATGACAAGATGTTCAACCAACCAAGCTGCAGGAGACACATAACTTCAAAGTGCTTCTTCCACTTCTTAATCTTTCATGAAGTGATTTTTATTGAATTTTATATTTTTCTCAGCAGCCAAACACCCAGCTTTGACGCCTCGGTTATGATGTGTTATGCCCCTTCGGCTGCTGTTCTGTTCAAACTTAGAACGGAATTGTTCTCTTAAATCCTCATTTTTCTCCCTCTAATATTTTACAAGAATAATTAGGATGGTGTTATTTGAATATTAAACATGGTGTATGTTATGTTTGATCTCATATATATCATGTAACTCCGTACTCATCTTAATATATGCGAGAGATCAAATATAATGTGTTTAAAAAACATTTTTAATAATATGTGTACAATAAAATTTGAATAATAATTATATAATTTTTTCACAAAAATTAAAATTTATTTTTAATGAAAGGTTATATAGTTGTAATTCAAATTTTGTTATACAAGCCTCTTTTCTCGCTATTTGAACTACCTATCGTGTGTTTTAGATTAGTCAGAGCATAGGTCAAGTACATCATATCATAACCCCTCGAAGTCAGCTAGCTATATCTCTTTGTACAAAAACCATAATATAAATTGAATTCTAAATGTATTTAACTAACATTATACGCAACCAACTAACCAACCAGCGCCAAAAACAAATCCACAAAATGCCAAATCACCACCATTGGAGTAGGGACATGTATTTATGCATACACTCAATTCTTTCATTTAATGTTTATGTATTTTAAGTGTTAAAGCGTTGTCATTAATTATTGGTATTCATCTTTAACATTAGAGGTGCAAGACTATGTGTAACGAAAAGAATAAGTGACGTGGTCATCACATCCAAAATGTCATATCAGTTTATCACTAATGTGTTAAATACGGTTTAGTGTTTGGTCAACATACGTAATTTATGCTTAAACGCGTTTGTTGGGCCCATGTATGCATTTTGGTTGGGTGCTGCATTCCAACCATGACAAATGCTTTTTCAACAACCTTATTCCTAATCCACAAGGCCCAAAACCTAATTTATAAGGCTCTGTTGGCCCAATTGCTTTATAGCCCACGAGTACTATACAAGGTATATGTTAGCAGCAAAAAATAGTCTTACATGAATTTATTACCTTTAAATTATTGTCATAATAAATTTATAAGTTTTTCCTTCGGTACCCAATATGTTATAAATGTATCAATACCTCATTCTATTTTGAATGATTGTGATTCAATCATAAGTTTAAAATAATAAACAATTTGAGTTAGTAGGACATGTGGTGAAATCTTAGATGTTATAATATTGGTACCCTTACATTTCATGAAGGTGCCGGACTAAACCCCAATTTTATAAATGGTTTAAATATGTTTTAGATCTTAAAAACAAATTCAAAATTTGGTTTAGGTCTCTAAAATTTTTTAGTTTTGATCCAAACATATTAGAAATATTTGATTTTGGTCCATAACATATTATAAATGATTTAATTTTAATCTCTAGCATTAGTGAGACTCTATCAACACCTGAAGTGACAAACAAAGTATTATATCAATGGTATCATGTAAGCAAAGTAAACTTACATGACCTATAACTCAGCCTAAACCCAATACATAACTTATTGTTTGACCCAAATTGGGTTTTGCGTGAGTCATGATTTAGAAACAAATGCAGTTAAATAGCAAGTCTGTGCCTGATTATAAGTCGGGTTAATTTATTTTGTTCACATAACACTATTGATAATGCAATCTATTAATCACGTCAGTATGTAACTGACTTTCACTAATAAAACCAAATCTTTTTAATATATCCGGATAAAAGAGAGAAAAATTAGAGACCAAAATCATATTTCCAAAAATTTGTGAGGACACAACATATATTTTAAGCCTCTATAAATTTATATAAATAAAAACGACCGCTCACAATCTAGTAATGGGGACCGCTTTCCAAGATATTTGGACACCATACATAGAATTGTTTCACCTCCTTAGCATCTGTCACAATTTTTTTTTCCCTTTCATGGATTCACAATGCATTACTCCGTCTCCCTCTTCACCTTTACATCTCAAAATCCAGAGACATGCAGAAGCAAATTCATCATCATGGTCATGGGCGACAACAAATTCACCGAGGAACACAACAACAATTGGCTTCAAAATAAGAAAGTATGATTTAATTTTACCTTAATTCATTCTATTATGTTGTATTGTATAGGTGTCAATTTCCCTCATGTGTTATTTATATGATGAGTTTCAATTTATTCCCAACAGTAGCTATTTCACCTGTTTGTGCTACTTCCACCCACAACAGCAAAAGCCACTGGCCAGCAAGAAGAGGAGTTCCTATGCTAGCAAAGCACAGGAATGGTCCACTTCAACTCAATTGAGCAAAGACAGCAGCAGGTTTGGCGAGAAGAAGGGTAGTGTTGCTGGTGCAGTTGCTCTTGTCATTGGTACTAGCATTGGTACAGGGATTCTTGCACTTCCACAGAAAGCCTCCCCTGCTGTATACTCCCTCTTCTCTTTGAGCTTCAAAAGAACAACTTTGGAGTCAAAAAATATTTATAATTTGTGTGGAATTGGATGCCAGTGTAAAATGTTTTACGCTATCACTCGGTGCAAGTTTAATTACTATGCACTAACATTGTAAAAAAGAAAAAACTTGTTTACACTATCATCCAATCAAATCTTCAACGTAAATAAACATATTTGACTCTCTCACACACTTCATGTATAGCTGGTATAAAAATGCTTTACACTGTTGTTACTGCATAGCAATTAAACTATTTTGATTGTATATGCTGACGTGTCCAAAATAATCGTGTATAAATGTAGGGATTTATTCCAAGTTCTATAGCAGTGATTGTATGTTGGGTTTTTCTCCTCATTAATGCCCTTTTGCTAGTTGAGATCAATGTGACTCTGATGAGGAAGAAAGGAAAGAAAGAGGAAGAAAATGAATTGGGGGTCATTTCTATCAGGACCATGGCCCAAGAAACATTAGGGAACTGGGGTGGAACAATAGCAACTGTTGCTTATGTTTTCTTGGCCTACAGTTCTATGGTTGCCTATAGTTCCAAGTCCGGGGAGATCCTTTTCAAATTGATGAACCTCCCACCACCAGTTTCAGGTTTTTTATTCACTGTTTTCTTCACAATCCTTGTCTCTGTTGGGGGAACTCGCGCCACCGATCAAGTCAACCAATATCTAACTGCTTCCATGATTGGTACAAAGATATTTGAGCTATGGTTGCTTGTGAATTGTTATTGGCATTGTGAATTCTATGAAGGTTTATTGCAGTATTCACAATGTAGAATTTGTTGATGGGTAACATTTTTTATTGTAACATACTGTAGATTCTTGTTAGCAGGTCTATTACTTGCTATTGAGGTGATAGCTGTTGTGTTTGGGGGATGGTCAGGAGCTGGGGGCACCGGTGACTGGACTAAAGTTCCACCAACAATTCCTGTAATTATTTTTTCCCTTGTGTATCATGATTTGGCACCAGGTATAAATCTGAAATTATATCTGATTTTTTGTTCACTGGTAATTTTGCTTGAAAACTTTTTCAAAAACCTTGCAGTTCTTTGTGCTTATTTGGAAGGCGATCTTTTTCGCATAAGAGCTTCAGTTATTCTTGGTAGTCTTGTGCCACTGGTGGCAGTGCTTGTCTGGGATGCGGTTGCACTTGGTTTAGCAGCTGAAGCTGAACAAGTAATGGATCCGGTTGAGTTGTTATATAGGTAGTTCTTCCCCTGCTGAATAATTTGGAGAGATTGTGTTGATGATGAAGTTCAACTAAAAATGTCAGTGACAATTTTGGGAAGCCTAACGACAACTACCATGATTATTTCTAAAATTCATAAATGTCAATGGTTTAGGGTGAGATGGAGTGGCGTTTCACTTATGGTTGGAGCCTTCTCACTTTTAGCAGTTGGCACATCAATTATTGGTACCCTCCTTGGCTTATCAGAGTTCTTCAAGGAGCAGCTTAAAAACCTATCCTGGTATTCCTCTCCTAGAGAAAAGGTAAATGAACCTTTAACATCTTGATTAAATAACTGCCTATACGTTTCTTTGTTTTATTTGGTTTTTTAAACATCACTGTATGGTACCATTAATGAGGAAATCCATTTGGACAGGGAAATTCGTGGGGCAGGAACAAAATGAATTTCATGGCTGTGACAATGGCAGTTGCACCTTCTCTGTTTGTCTCAACAACATTTCCGGACGCATTCTCTGCCGCCACAGATATTGCTGTAAGTTGACAAAGATAGCATATTCTAGTTAAATCACAGATTTCAATTCTGCTTTTTGTGACTATTGATGCTTTACTGTGAACTAGGGGGGATACTGCATGTCAGTGCTCTTTGGAATTCTCCCACCAGCAATGGCATGGGTAATGCACACGAGGGAGTCTGAGCTTTCCGGTCGAAAGGAGTTATCAAATGCTAGGCCAGCACTTGTTTTGGTTGGACTATTTGCATGTGGCATTGTGTTGGAGCAAATCGTCCAAGATATAATAGCACTGCATCCATAATAATATCTTTTATCTAGTATAATCCACTATCAAAGTTCTTCTAATGTTTATACTTCTGGAATCTGGAGGAAAGGTAGGTTCTACCTCATGCTTTTGCAATTGAGTTTTGTTGGATGAATTTGAAGGAAAGAGGAGAAGAAATATAGAACTTGCTCATGACATTTGACTCAGCAACAAAGGCTACACAGTTTGAAGTCTAAATCAAATTTGAGATTAATCCAATGCTGTTTTCTTCAGGATGTATATAATCTACTTCAGTAAGAATACTAAGGTGCCTTGTAAATTTTAATGCATTCTGCATTTGATAATGTAGCATATGACTATGTTTACATAATAGAAAAAAAAAAGGTTATATTTCCAAACTTTAAGCCTTCATGTTATCAGATTTTCAATCTAAAGAGAAAAGGTTACAATTGATGATGATCCATAATGTCCATCCGACTCCTAACATGGCTTCAACCACATTTCCTAGTTTAAACCATTCAAAAATGACCTCACATAAAAAATTACTAGAAAAACCAAAACAATTACTTGCAAATTCAAAGATTCAAATTTCTGGCTGCATTGCTGTAATGGTTTCGTCTGATATTATTCTGGCGCTTCTTGTAAACCATCCCTCCAAGACCTATCAGCGCAGCTCCTATCAGCACTCCTATTACTATTCCTGCCTTTTGTCCGCCACTCAGCCTAGATGATCCTCCTCTAGCTGCCGGAGATGCCGGTGGAGGCGGTTTAGGAGTTGGAGCAGCAGGTGGTGGTGGAGTCACAGGTGGTGGTGATGGTGGAGGAGTAGGTGGCGGTGATGGTGGAGGCACATTTGGAGGAGGTGCAGGTGGAGGTACTGGTGGAACATTCGGTGGAGGCGAAGGTGGTGGAACTGGTGGCACATTCGGTGGAGGGGCAGGTGGTGGTACTTGAGGCTGAGCATCCAAAGAGTTGATGAAAATTTTTGACACTAGAACTAGTATCAAGAGGTTCCTTCCCATTATTCTTGCCATGATGATTTTAAACCATATGAAAAATCTATTGGTGGGGGCTGAAAAATTTGAGGGTAGTATTAGACTACTAGTACATGCTGAGAAGCAAGATGAGACCAACATTTAAAAGCATCAAGGTTCAAGATGGAGAAAATCTCAAGGCTTAAAAGTTACTCTTTGGCCTCATGTGAGCATTGTTTTTGACGCCCTTCATGGGAAATTATAATATCAAAATGAAATGGCACAACACTTCCAACGTTTGCATGCAATTTCAGAAATTTGAGTAGCAACAAGGCACTATTTGGTGTCAACAGCTATAATCTGCAAATTCCAGTTGTGTAGAAGACCGTTAAGATCATGAAGTATTATATGTCAAGACGGTTGAATATAAACTGTATTCTGCAAATTCTATGTTGATCTTCTTTGACCAAACTAGCTAAGGCGAGTTTGTCAACTTCTGCTCCTTAGGTGCCAACATTCCTTCATAATCTTATTATTTCTTGTATGCTCCGCTACTGTTGGTTCTTTTGGGATTTTTGTTTGTACTTCACAGGTACTTCGTTATTGCCAAGGGAGGACTTGACCCCTTTTGTTTTCTTAAGTTTATTTTTGAATGATCGGCCAAAAGGAAGTTCATTTTTAATGTGATTTTTAAAACAAAAAGTGTGTGTGGGCCCTATGCAGTTTTACATTGCAGTCACTCATTAGAAGAAAAAATTGATGAAAGCTTTGGCAAAGGAATGAGCTCTTAAATTCTTGTGGATTTATGTTGGAGAAAACAATTTTCCTGTTGCAAAACTAAATTGAAAGTACAACTATATACATTTGTTCAAGTCACTACTACACTTGCAATTTGAGCAGCTCCTCTAATCAGTTCTGCTTTTATTAACTCCAAAAGGCTAGACACCTGTTGAAGATTAGAACAGTCAAATGCAAAAGAATAGTAACAAAACTTGTGGTGCACAAAATTAATATATATAATATAAACTAAGAGCATGATCTTTCAAACGATATGAGAGAAGGACAAGGTTTTAACTGGAAAATCAAACAGAAGGCAAAAAATTTTAACCTCAAAGTGATGCTGCAAAGTTGGTGCATGCCGACAAAGTGTTACATATATCTTCTCAAGCAATATCAAAAGTGTATCCACTTGATCACCAAGAAGATCAACCTTTATTTCAACACACAAGCTTTAGTTATGAGCATTTCCAAATAATACTAGGATATTACCAGAAACAGCCTAGTATTATTTATTGCCTTGATTGTTTATTTAGCTAACTAATCAATACTGAGTAAATGAATATAGAGAGTGTGAGACTGTGCTATATACCTCAGCTTCTGCTTTTTGGAGATTCTGGCACCTTCTAATGAAGGCCTTCTGGTAAAGCAATTCCTTGCTTCTCAAGTAATCAACTAACTCAGTAACTGGATCCAAACAACATTTCATCTTTTCCAATCTATAAGCATATTTTTTGGGAAAGTATAAGTGGAAGCATGAGGTAAATGTTATTACTATGCATGTGAAAAATATTGGGATGATAGATGAAATACCTCACAGTCATCATCTCAAATCTCTGGCATACCATTCCCTCAAATTCTGAAAATGTTTGTGAAAGATTCAAGAGTGGCAAGAAAACAGAAGACGATGGGTTCAATTGTTCTTCTTCATTAGTAGATTCTTGATTATGAAAACTCTCAGTGCCGCGTAGACTGTGGCCTAATCTTGTGCCTAACTCCCTTAGGAGTGCCTTGCTTATACCTAATTGCTGCAAGACATTTTCTACCTTGCTGGTAAGTGAAGAGAAAGTCTGTTCCTCCCCAGTTATTAGATCTTCAAATATTTCATGCTCGTGTAGGTCTCCGCGTTCTGAACCCAAGTCCAGTTGCTTGCTGTGTTCCTTGATCTCAGATTGTGCACTTAGCATCAGATTCTCCTCGGCTTCGAAACATCGAAGTAGTGACTCTAACAATATAATGGTCAAGTTCTCTTCTCCGTGAGATTTCAGAAATTGATTTAGAATCATAGCAGGAAAGTTGTCCTCAACTGTGTTGTATTGAACCCGCGATTTGGCTTCCTCGGACAAGAGAAGAGCGTCACTCACTGTCTCAACCATGATGACTTGGTTTATCTGCTCCCTGATGAAGTTCTCCATATGGTAGTTGTCTAACTCCAGATTCCATTCATTAAGCATTGCTTTGAAGACAACCATGTAAAAATCTTCCTTCAAAAGACTTTCTGTGATCATAAACTGTATCTGACCAAGAAAATTATCCTGGATGTTGTTCTCTTTTTGCTCCCTTGAAGCAGAACTAGCAATATTGGCTAAATTTTTCAATGTTTCTGCGAAGACTATTTGATGTACTTCTTCTCTTACTATACTGTCAGCATTACAACTAACCATCATTGTGTTGAATTCCTCAACAGTTTTCCTAAATGTAAGCATGCATATATCCTCCTTTATGATGTTCTCTAGTTCATCCTCTCGGTTACTTAATGCCAAGTATTGTAAACGATGTTCATCGGCTTCACCACCCTGACACTTATTCAAGGAAAATTCTTGATTAGAACTTATATTCTTAGCTACCTCCGAGAAAACAATCAAATTTATGTCATCACTAATCTTCCTTTCGATGATGTTAGTTTCAGTGTTCTCATTGCACTGATTGATTACCTCCCTTAAGTAGCATTTATAAACATGTTCCTGCATTAGCATCTCTATGTCTAAATTGTAGGATCTACTGTCAATTTCTTCTACCAAACCTTTATCTAAAGAACCATTGATGTCTTCTGCTTTTGAACTCAGCGTTTCGTAATATTCCTTTTCCTTAGTTAACAACCTTGTTTCCTCTGCCACTTCATTTCCTGCATCAGATACTCCTTTTTCCTTCTCCCAGGCACTTCCCCAATAACCAACATCCTTGCTTACTTCTGATAACTTCCTCCTTGGAGGTTTTTTGCTGCCATGAATAGCTCTTTGGTTGATAAGAGATTCACTCATTTCGGCATTCCTACTTGTGAGGTTGTCCAGTCTTTCTGTAACGGCGAGGATTCGTTCTTTCAGGCGTTCCTTTCTTTTCCTGGATGCTGAGGCCCTTTTGTCTTGTAGAATTGCTTGCTTACTCTTCTGCATTTCTTCGTTCTTTTGGCGAATAATGTGCTCATGATTCTTTATCAGCTTAGAAACAAGGTTGCCTCCATCTTCATTCTCTTCCTCTTTTGGTGGCTTTTCATCCTTATCTACCTCATGACTTCCTTCTTCTGTTGAAGCCTTTGTTGGCGAAGTAACGGCTGAGCAGTCTGACTCCTCGGTGCAAGTTTCATTCAAAGAGGCAAGTTCATGCTGTAAACTCGAAACCTCATTCATCACTTGTGGCCAATCCTCCTGCCAACGTTTGAGAATCCGGTTCTCGTCCTTCCTTTGTTGCGCATCGGCATTCTCTTGAAACTCTCTAATGAAACTTCTAATCAAGATGGACATAATATCTTTCTCAACTGTCAACTTCCATTGCCTCTCTTTTGGCCTCATCTCACACAAGAAAATAGCACTTTGCATCTTGGCGAAAGCGTGATCCATAGTCTGCTTTAGTGTTTCTATGTCTGAGCCCATCTCTTCAATCTTTCTCCTGTCAATGCCATTAGGCTGTGCCTCATCTAACATGTCATGTTTTGGTTCAAGTTTTTGCTTAATGTTCAGCATTTGCTGATCCATACAAGTCCTCAATTTGCGGATATCGCCCTCACCCTGCTTGTTTCTTATTGTTTCATCATTCTCACCTTTGGGGCTTGTTATTGTTGTTTCAGTCCCCTGGCTTGCGCCCGAAGAAATCGGTTCCCTTTCTTTTAGCTCCAAAGCATGCCTCAAATTCAACTCTTTTTCTAGTCTCTCTGCCAGCTCTCTATCCTTCTCTGATATAGCCAATTCTGATTCCTCGAGACGCCCTTGAAGCCGGTCCTTTATTTCTCTTAGCTCATTGAGTACTTCCTCGTGATTGCTTTCGAGGAAGCTGCTTTCTGTCTCAGCATGAACAATGCTGAGGCAGCCTTCAAGCTGCATCACTGCCAACTCATAGAACTTTGATATCTCGTTCAATCGTTCGATGACTCCTGTCTTTGTCTTCATCTTTTCTTGAGCTTTGTTCATGGCATACTGCACAATCCACATCATGGTGGAATCTGCCAAAGATACTTCATATCTTCCATCCAAGTGTCCAAAAACCTCATCCATATTTCTCCAGGAAAATAACATAAATAAGAGAGTGATAAATGTTGCAGAAGATTCATCAAATGTGGTTGAAATGCAGAAACTGCATAGAAGTCGAAGAGAATGCAAATTGGATCTGAAGGGCCCCAATAAAAGTGGATAACAGAACTGACTCTTTCAGGAACTTTGCATTGTAAGCATGTCTCTAGGCATGCTTTAAGGAACTTTGCATTTGTAGTTGTGTGGTTCTCTTTGTATCTTGTTATAGATTTTCCTGACCATAGAAGGCTACAAAGAAATTTGTTTCTCACTGCCAATAATGTTCATTTTTCTCTAACTGATTTTTATTTTGTTTTCTTAAAAAATATCATTAATAAAATAATGGTACCTGCTTTTCAAGCTATACATTATCTAATCAAACTAGTTGACACTCATATTTTGATTATTTTGTAGAAGGGTCATTAATAATTAATGGATAATATCTTGTTTTTTTTTTTTTATTGAGTGGGTCAATGCATGAAAGGGAATGAATCACTAACCAATCCAAAATAGCAGAAAATCGATCAAAACTGCAAAAATTTAGGTTGAATCGGATTTTAGATTTATTTTTTAAAATTGATAAGATCCTTATCCAATCCAAAGTAAATAATATGTAATATACATTTTTATTCTTTAAGTTTATACTTTTACTTATAATAATTTTAATTTATAACATCATTTGTTGGTCAGATCATCTTTCATAATGATAATTACTCCAAGAACATTATAATTTCATATTTTCATCATGAAACATACGAAGCCAAAAATAAATGGCACTAAATATTGAGATCAAATAACGATGAGACATTACAAGAAATCATCCATAACTAAAACATATATGACTTTCACAAAGAAAAAAAAAACATTGGATTTGGTCTTTCAAAGAGACTCCCTTGGAAATGCACAGAGAGGGAGACCATTGTCTATGAGAAGTGCAGACACGGTTCTGTAAGTTACATTTCTTGTTTCATTTGCCAACTTAAACTTGAAGAACCTAAGAGCCATTGACACTATCTTCATTTGTCTACAAGCATAGTCCTTTCCTAAGCATATGCGAGGCCCTGCCTGCAAATGATATAACAATCCAGAAATGTTAAAGAAAAATACATTGCTTGAAGTGCAAGTAATATAGAGGAAAAGGAAGTGAGTAGTGATTCCTAACGTTGAAAGCTACGAATTTGAATGGAGATTTTGGTTGGAAAACTCCATCTTTGAGCCATCTTTCGGGTCGAAATTCCTTGGCATCATCTCCCCAAACGTAAGTCATTCTCCCCATAGAACACCCCGCGCGCATCGCCTTTCTTTACTCTGTAGCTATCAGGAAGTATGTCATGTGTTTCTGCCATCTTCCTATCCTAGTATCACACACACACCAGAACACATACATAAAAATGTAATGAGGCCACAAAATAGCATTATCATTCAATCATGTGTTGCCACATCAACAAAAATGGTTTTATTTTGAGGCAATAAGTGTGAGAGTCAACCACTTTTGCTAATATGGTAGCACATAATTAGATGACAGTATAGAATTGTTTCAATGCATAGAAACTAAACTCATTTAGAATATATATATATATTAGTAATAGATCTTGCAAGTTTGTCAACCTAAATAAGGTGGAACAATTTGTACAAGATATATAATATTTTACAATGTTATGCTACTTTATAATGTAAAATTCATGATGGTTTTTTTCCCTTTGAGTAAAGTTTGTGAAGCTAACCATAGGAGCTACAGGGTATAGTCTCATGGTCTCAGTCAATGCTGCATGAAGATAATGCATTTTCTCAAGTGTGGAGTTTGTTATACTATCCACAAACCCTTCAATGTCTCTTTCACTTTCCTTGCTGCAGGCGAAGATCCTTTCCAGTATTAGAGGGTTCTTGCACAGCATGTAGAAGAACCATGAAAGAGTGTTCCCGCTTGAGTCCTTTCAAGCAAACAGAAAGTTCAGAGTTATATCCCTCAGACACTGATCATTCATGTTCTCAGGGTCCTTCTTGCTCTCCATCAAGAACCTTGAAAGTATATCCTTCTTATCACTCTAGGAAACACCACAAATATTTATAATTATCAGCATGGTAGTAATAACATTTCAATTGGAATACAATGCAAAATAAATTGGCCCTAGTAGGTTGTGATGAACATAATTTGGCTACATGTTTGTGAAGATATCTTATTGAAATGAAAATCAGGTTTAGGATGCAATGGAAGACATTTAACACTCACATAATCCTGCTGGGTTTCTAGTTGGTCTCTTCTTGTTTTAATTATTCCGTGCACAAAGTCATCAATGAACTTAACATTCTTCTTGAGGATGGCTTCTTGGCCAATGTTAAGAAACCTCTTGAGCTGCCACGTTGGATTGACATGACGCCCATAGATAATAGCATTGGAATCATCAAAGGCCTTCATGAATTCCCTACCTTCATTATTTGATTCCCCAAGCAATTCAGTTCCACCCCAAATCCAACTTTAATCATGGATTCCAAAGTGCATCTCATCATCAAATCCTATAAAAAAAAAAAGAAAAAAGAATTTAATCGCTATACAATGACAGTGTAAAGCTTTTCTACACTATCGTCCAATCAAATCATCCCATATGTATGACTTAACATTTTGACTAATGTGACAAAATTTGATTGGATGACAGTATAATAAAGTTTTACACCATTTTCTAGCAAGTTTTTATCTACCAAGTTTGCTAACTCATAAAGAATCCAATCCCAATTTTTGAAGCGAAATTGTAAAGCAATTAAACCAAACAACTTACTGCGATATCAGGTGCAACAAGCCTGAAGGTTTGGTGGGTTTTGGCTATTTCTGTGAAGTAGTCATGTTGTTTGTTGAAATGGAAGAGTTGACCTATAACTGTGCCTTTCACTGGAGGGTATGTTGGGTCACTTGTGGATGTTCCAATGAAGCAAGAGATCATGAGAAGAGACCATGCCAAAACACAAACATGAACAAGAACAAAGTGATAATTAGGAGAGTGAACAACATGTCCATCTTTGGTTAAGTTTTTTTTGTCTAAGATGTTTTGCATTATGTTTATGTAGTTGCTAATGTTGTGTGATGATGAAAGGAAAGAAAATAGAGGAAAGTTATGCAGATAAAACAAAGTCGAAGTCTTCCTTTATTTTATTTTTTTCTGTAGTTGAGGTATGTCTTGATTGATTGTGATGTTGTTTGGCACTAAAATCCCACAAGTCTTCCACATTTCAAGGTTGATTTCGTTTTTTGCTGTGTGAAACATGGATGTGGATCAAGGGAATTGAATGTTATGTTCAATTCTAGTTCATCTTTCATTTAATTAGACGGTGATAAATATACTCATTCTTTAATCTCAAATATTGAAGTTACTTCTACGATCATAGTTAAAGAACATATTTTTGCATGGCATTTCCGTCGTAAAAACTGTCTAATAACCGTTTACCAACGAAATTACCAGTACTGCCCTCTCCATCCAATTAGAAACTCCCACGTGTTTGACATTTCCCGCCAAAAATAACAAACTATCACTTCCCTCCTGCAACGCAAAACACCTCACTCTTCCACAAGCTCCCAACAATGGCTTCCACCACCACGCGCCCCCTCGCTCTCTCTCTCCTCCTCCTCCTGCTGTCACTCTCCTCCCTCTCTTCCTCCCTCCCCTCCTCCACCATCCTCGACGCCGCCGAGATCCTCTCCACCTCCGGCTTCGAGGCCATGGCACTCAACCTGGAGCTTGCCTCACAAACCCTCAACCCGCCGAGAACCCGCTCCCTCACCATCTTCGCCCCCTCCGACGCCGCCTTCAAGAAGCTCCCACAGCTCCCTCTCTCCCTCCTCCGCTACCACCTCCTCCCCCACGCCTTCTCCCTCCACGGCCTCGTCTCCCTCCCCTTCGGCGCCAGCATCCCCACCCTCCTCCCCTCCCACTCCCTCACCGTCACCAACAACAACCGTTCCGGAAACCCTGTCTCCATCAACAACATCACCGTCAACTCCTCCCCTGTCTACGACGTCGGCTCCCTCGTCATCTTCGCAATCGAAGATTTCTTCGATCCGTACTTCCAGCTAGTTCCCGCCAAAACCCCTCGCCGGAGCGGCAGCGGTACAGATCCCGCCGCCTCCGCCTCCGCGCTGTGCTTCCCGGCGAGAAAGAACGACCGGAAGTGGTTTTCCACCTCCGACGACGAGGCCTTCTCTTTCAAGGAGGCTAGCGGCGCTCTGAGATCCAGAGGCTGCTCGCTCATGGCGTCGCTTCTGGACTTGCAGTTCCTCGGGCTCCGTGACCGACCTCAGCTCACGCTCTTCGCGCCAGTCGACGAGGTCGTGGCAGCGGCGAGCCGCCGCGTCGGGAACCTCACCGATTACTCGTCGATCCTCCGCCACCACCTCGTGCCTTGCAAGATCTTGTGGAGCGATCTTGTGACGATGGAAGAGGGAACGCTGATTCGGACCTACGAGCGAGGGTTCATGCTCAACGTCACCAAGTCAAGCGGCGATATGCTGCTAGTCAACGGCGTGCCGGTGGTTTTCCCTGAGCTGTACTACAGCGACTGGCTCGTGGTTCACGGCCTCCGAGAAGTGCTCTCTGCCGCATCGAAGGGTCTGGGTCGGGTTTCGGTTGCGGCAGAAGATGATGATGCTAAAGCAGCGACGTCGTTTGGGTTAAATCACTACAGTGTGGACGACGAAAACCCTGCGCAACACTTCCACTTCTCTGTTTTCCATTAGGTGATGTCGTTTGTTGACATTTTTCGGATTCTTTGATTGTTGAGAATTAGGTTTTTTCCCATTTTGGGCGTTCTTTGTAATTGTTCTTGCACATTCGCACATTGAGCTAGTCCTGTAAATGCGTTTGGTTTTATGGCAATGGAGCTTATAATTGATTTGAATGTGCACTTTTGATGTTGATTGAATTCATGTGTATGTTATATGGTTTCAGTATTAGACTTGTATTGTATTCACTATGTTTATTAGGCATAAGGTGAATGAATACTGCAGAATTTTATGAAGACTCTAAACATATCTGACCAATTTATAATCAATACACTCAAAATCCACAACATATCTTTAGACCTGTTTGGCTCTCTTCTCTGCTTGCAAGACATGAGGAAATTAATTAAGTGTTAAAGATACTAAACTTCAAATGCTACTAGCAAGTCGGAGTAGGACAACATTTTCTTAGAAGGCGGTGTTTCTCACCTTGATTAAAAGGAAAGCTTATTTAAGCAAATAACCACCTAACTTTTTAAGGCAATTTTCGCATAAAGAAGATCTTTCAATTGATCAGTAAACTGGAAATAAGTGTGTTTCCAAGTTTTGTTGAAAAAAGAAAAGTCTACAAATACCTCAAAATCCTACAGCAAATCCGACCTCCATTCCCATGTATAATTTTGATTCTGCCAGGAAACCTTCACCGCTTTGTTCAACTTCAAAAACTCCATTCTCTTGGCCGCTATTGCAATTTTTGCTCAAGGGAGGGCCGCAAAGTTCATGGTTACCAGTGTAGCTCAATGCGTCGAAGCTTAGAAGTTGTGTGCTTGAGGGAATCATGCATGAAAGGTGGTTGTATGACAGATTCAGGACTCTGAGAAAGGACAAAACCCACATTGATCGAGAGGATTTCACCAAAAATGTGGTTCACTGAGAGATCGAGAGATTCCAGCAATTTCAAGCTTCCCATGTCCTTCAGTGTTTCTCCAGACGGATGATTCCTAGATAAATTCAAGAAACGCAATGCAGAGAGGCTCGATACTTCATTGGGAATAAGTCTAGAAAGTTTATTGCTGGAAAGGTCAATCATTCATCCCAGTATAAGATTTTCTTTGTATTCCAATTCATTTCCTTTCGAAACCAAAATAAGACTCTCTTTGTAGTTGTCATAGCCGAGATCATAACCGTATTCAAATTCTAGAGGATTGTCAGAGATGTCTTCTACAACCATTGTCTGCATATGATCCAAGCATCTTGGAATGGTTCCAGACAAACTACTATCAGCAAGATCCAACACTATGAGAGAAGAAAGTTGACACATGTTCTGACTAATTTCTCCATTGAACTAATTAGACCTTAGGCGAAGAACCGTTAGATTTTTCATTTCCCAAATCAGAACTAATAATCCTTCAAAAAGTTGATTGTCTGCCACGTCAATGAATCTCAGCAGAGTGCAGTATTGCGAAGTTGAGGGAATATGTCCAAAAAAGTGATTGTTGTGCAATCTCAAAGACTCAAGCACATATAAGTAACCAATTGAGTTAGGAATTTCACCAGACATAAGGTTCCTCCCCAAGTTCAAATGCTTTAACGCCTGCCAATGCACCCAAAAGTGTCCAATCTCACCCGATAAGATATTGTTTGAAACATCAAGCACCACTAACTGGATAGCGCCCTTTACACTTTCATAGAAAAATGGGGAAATTGGTTCATACACTAAGTTGTTGGCAATATTCAAAACTTGGACATTCGCAGATACTCTTGCCATTTCTCTCTCAAACCGACTAGAATTCAAATTTATGGTTATGGAATTTAAGAAGACACTGGTTAGGTTGCCCTTGATTTGATTATTGGAGACATTAAGAAACTCAAGCTGTAAAGTCCAATTCCAAAACCAGAATCTGAGGGTTTTGGGTACACCACCAATTAGGCCATTATCTCCAAGAGATAACACCTGTAAGTTCTGGAAAACACCAAATCTCTTCGGAACTGTTCGTGTGAGTTTGTTCTGACCAAAATATAATATCCTCAAGGATGATAAATTTGCAAATGACATGGGAATTGGACCAGTATAATAACTCTTACTGAGATACAAAACTTTTAGGCTTCTAAGCCTCCCTAACTTCCCTGCCTTCTCAAGGGAATGCCTCAAGCAGAATGTGAGAACATAAAACTGCTCATCATGCCAATTGTTGAATAGAACTTCTTGTTGCCATGAAATGTCATGCTAGATATATTCTTAAGCATACATAAAATATTATTTCAACTTTAAGTGGTAAATCCTCTTAAAATAAAGGCTGAAACATCATTATGAATGTAGTCAGAAGCATATCTAACATAAAGCTTTATGACCCTATTATAAGAACCTCCCTTGTTTATACCCTCAAATTGTGATTATGGTTGATCTTTACTTAATGAGTTTTCTGTTCATTTTAAGATGATCCTGTTCGAGGTAGCCGTGTCAACAGTGTCATATCCAGCTACACCACTACTCGCAGGCATGGGCTCAAAGGAAGACCTTGTCAAAGGCTTGCAGGTTTGCATTTTGATCTTCTTTATGGCTAACATTACACACTGTGCATCCATTTATTTGATGACACACACATCTTACAAAACTTTAACCAACAATTATGAAAATGTATGTTGCTCTAACTGGTTGGCATTGTTGTCCTTTCTTAGGTTATCAGCAAAGTTGGAGATCTAATGGGAGCAAAATATTTCCCTGCTGAACCAATGAAGCAACAGCAAGAAGAGAAAACTATGAAATCAGACTGACATAAGGTATTGGTGTCAGTCATATAAACAATTTAAGTCAGAAACCATGGATTCATAAAGAAATGAAAAATGGTTAGATTCATAAACAATTCAAAATCAGTCTTTGTTCCAGTGTTAAAATATTAATATTAATATTAACGATAATGAGAAACCAATAACCAGCTATCAGAATTTAGTCCCTCTATTTACTTCGCACAAGTTGTTTCACCGTAGCAATGATAGAAGGAAACCCCATTTACTCTATTTAGTATCCTTTAAGAATCATATAGCTCAATCATTGAAAACGTTGAATCTTAAACGACCATAGGAAAGTCAATAACAAGCTGTATAGAATTTGGTCCCTGTAATTGGCACAAATTCTGTCACATTGAGCATATTGCAAAAGAATTAGCCCGCCAAGTAGCTCCTTATTTCTCGTCAACACATGCTTCAAAAGAAAAGGAAAAAAAAAAAGAGCACATTTTAGATTAAAAATGACCTCCAAAGTAAAAGCAAGTTCAATGCACTTAAATCATCATCCAAACTACTCCATCAGCACAACCCCTCAGGAAAAGAGGAATTAAATTTATTGTTCATTCAAATGATGACGCAGTTTCATGATGTTTAAGATCACAGGATTTGACCTTGATGAACACTGACTATATGAACATAAATCTGCATGATCTTGAAAGTGTAATGAGAATTCCAATTGTGACCAAAACGAAAGCCAACAGATTTACATCACGCATCCATGTTAAAAATATAAGCTCAACTTCCTAATCAGTCAAACCAAACCAGTATGATCAATAGCAGCAACTGCTAACAATCTAATCTCATAACTAGCAAAACGCACCTTCTTATCCCAATATGTGACGAGTAAATCTTCAAATTCTTCATTGGGGTGTCTCACGGTCAAGTTTATTCTCAAGTTATAGAATCGGTCGCATTTTTCCTAAGATTGCCAAAATTCGGTCTCCAATGTCAAAGAACTAAATCGAATTATCACAACTTCAAGTAGTAATGTGACCGCTTCTATAACTTGATAGAACTTGAGCGATGCTGATCACAATTCCAGTGATGAGTTTGAAGATTTATTGAATACGTAACGAACCACACAAAACTCTTGTACACGTCATTAACCGTTAATTCTAAATTAAGTAAACCCCAGATTGAAAAATCCAATTTTGCAAGCAAAAACGCCCAGTTGAACCAAAAACACCCAATTCCCACAAAGCAATTAAAAACCAAAATCAAGAAAAAAAGAAAAAAAAAGGTATGAACTTTGAAGAGTTTACCACCACAGCNAAAAAAGAAAAAAAAGAAAAAAGGTATGAACTTTGAAGAGTTTACCACCACAGCAGAAGCAACAGTAGCAGCAAGAGAGGACCAGCAAGAGGTCCTGCCACAAGAAGAAGCAACCTACCGAACCGGGTTCGGGTGTGTCAGCGGCAGCAGCGTCGACCCGGTCCAACAGCTTCTGCTTCTGCTGCACTTCTGTGGAAGATGATTTGTCAGTTTCCATTCTGCGGTAGTTCCATTCGAGCTTCTTCAGGTACGAATTCTTGAACGAGTCCCTCAGATTCTTCGTAGGCCATAGATGCATCTCTCTCTCCCTCGCTTCCAAGATTGTTTGCTAAAGATATTATTATGATTCTGAATGTGATGATGAAGACATTTTTATTTATATGGTTCTTGCCAAGGATTATCCTTTTTAAGATTTATTTATTTATTTATTATTAAAGTAACTTTTCTTTCTTTGTGTTAAATATTCAAATTTAAACCACAATATGGGCCCATATTCTATTGCTTTTTGGTTGAAGCCCAGTATTGTGTTTGTCCATCTATAGCCCAATGTTCTTACTAGCTAAAAATATAGGGCCCAATATTCTATTTTTTTTAATTCTATTCGATACCCAATATTCTACCATAGGGTGTGTTTTGGAAAGCAATCGTTTATTTTAATAATTATTTTTTAATGTAATTGATTATATGAAAATTAATTTATATTTTAATACTTTAACTAAAAATTAAGATAATTTATTTTATTTAGATTGTATGAAAAGTTTGCTTTTGTATGATAAAATTACAAAAAAATAGTGTGAAATAATTATTTATGTTATATAATATTTGATAATTAGGGTTAACTTGGTAAAAGTATTAAAAAATAATTTTTTAATCATAAAATCTTGCATAATGTCCAACTTTTAAGCTTAAGCTTATTTTCATAAAATAGTTTTTTTCCCTTACAAAACAACTTTAATTATTTTTTCATCTTTTATCCAATCATCTTTAATTATTAGAAAACATTTTTTTTATGAAAAAAAAAATTTGTTTGTCCGCATTTCCAAACACATACTTAATACATAAGAATTTCATAATCTTATAGATAGACAGAGAATACTTAGTAGAAATGAACTTTTTCTTATCTCAATACAATTTCTATTTATCCATTTGCATTACATAGAATCAAAATCATTCATTTGTAATTGATAATATGGTTGCTGAAAAGAATATCCAAATACCAAATGTAAACATACATGATTTAAGTAGAGATTCATTAACAAATATAATAACAGGAGAAATCAGATAGAGCAATCAAAATCGACACGGTATCTTACATAAATTAATCACAATGATGATTCGTAATTACGAGTGAGCCCACATGTGTACAAAGAGAGAAACTAGGAGCCTAGGATCAAATATGCCTTTTGCTGCCTAATGGAGATTGATTTTATACCAAGATTGAGATGTCAGGGTGGATAAGGGCAAAGCACGATAGAGAGAAGGAGGAATCTCCAAGAGAATTGTGATGGTGACGAGGGGTAAAATCGTCCAATATGGGGTTGGCTTCAAATAAACAGCAGAAAATTGAAGAGAGGAAGTACAAGTACGCTGTGATTGGTACCATATTCTCTCAACCCTATGGGATAGTTACATAATATTGTTATTGATATGAAAGTGATCAAGATCTATATATGTATAGGAAGGGAAATTTGTTGTTGCGTGATTCAAAAATTGATAGGGTTGTATTTATTACTAATATTGTGCAAAGTCATTGCCTAATTTTGTTGTGTTTCTAGGTGCCGCGATAATTAGCCGTGGATAAAATTAAGAATATAGGAAAAAATTTCAAAGAAAATAAAACATGTTATTTGTTTGGAAAATTACAAAAGTAGAGATGAAAAGTACAAAAGGAGTGAAAGATTAAGAATGAATCTAGACGCTATACATTTATTTATACGTTGTCAATATCCTCGTTTGATTACCAAACATATACGGCAGCTTCTTTTTCTCCCTTATATGCAAACAAATTATAATTGGGTTATATGTACTTATTTTAGATGGAACTCGGTGTTTACTTACATGTTTATTCATTGATAAATGAAATTTTAAAAAAGTTTACACTCATTTCACCTAATCCAATAATAAATAAATTATAAGTTAGTCCATATTTCATACAAAATGATTACACCTAATATCTCAAGACAAATTAGACAAAAACAATTATCAAAAGAAGTCGCAGTCTATTATATTGAATTGAATGGTTTCTCTTGGACAATTCAAGATTTGACATTCACTATGGTTCATTTATATTGGTCAACTGGACATATAGTTCAATGTTGAACTGAGTTTATGATGTCCAAGCACGTGTTACTGAATAGAACCCAATAAATGGAAAGCCCAATTTCACAAATGGATCCTTTGGATTTGGATTTTCCGAGTTGGAGAGCTCATCGTTAACTAGCACTAATGAGCCCATTAAACTTTTCCGGTTTTTGGGAATTCTAGTTTTGTACCAAAAATTTTCGAGTGCGATTTAATTATTACTTTCACCATACAATGAAATGAAGAAAATACTTTTTTCCCCTTTGGTGCATATACTTTTCAGGATGCATTAGTGCCACTTGCAAATATAATACAACAATACTAGGATTAGTTGGAAAACCGTGGCTTAAGAAGAACGTTTGTGCCTGATCACTAATTGAGATAACACTAAACTATGCAACATTGAAATTAGAGCTAATAAAGAAAAGTTCCATTAAATTAATAGTTAGTTAGTTACATAAAACAAAAGGTGAGATTCGCCTATAAATAATTTCAGTAATCACTAATAACTTAACCATTCCTCATGTACATATGTTTGTGATAAACAAGTAGTACAATGTGACACTAATATTCTTTTGTTCACAGAACAAAAAGACTATTATCGTTTCATCAGTGTTCAATCTAGTTTTCATCATTCGTTGACTATTTGCCATTAATTAATTAACCAACCTCAAATGAAGTCCTCAATAGAATAGAAAGACATTTGAGAACATCATGTAAAATGGTGATAATAAATTAATTTTTTTCTTAAATATTTTTCCATTGAAATATAATAGTGTACAAGGATGACACAAGGAGAATTACTAAAAAGGGAGAGATAAAGACAAACACGTTGAAGGGAAATACAGAGCAAAGTGCTTGCAAAGACAAAAGGGATTTAACAAAAGACTCCCTTGTCTTGAAAAGAGATTAGAGACTTGAATCTATATTAATCCACTATCTTCCCATTATTATTATTATTATATTATATACTTAGCAGCATCATTGCATCAACTCATTTTTCTTCAATTATCTTCTTTGCATTAACTCAAACAGTGGGGTTGCTCCTGAATGATCCAAGAGCCTTAGCTGCACCTGCCCTCAATATAAATTGGTGGTAGAAGGCTGCAATTGCTGCCCCAATGAATGGTCCTACCCAAAAGATCCACTGAAACAAACCACAAGGAAACAATATAGTATTAGACTAAAAGTTGCAACATATTCTTTACATAATATTATTTAAAAAGACTAGGACAAAGAGTCTCAACACAGTAATAAGATAAGGTTGTTGCCTTGTGACCAAGTCATCACAAATTCAAATCTTGGAAATAGACTCTTCACATTTGAGAATAAGGCTACATACATTTATCCTTCCCAGATCGTATCAGGCGGTACCATTGTGCGCTAGGTCGGCATTTTAATATAATAAAAATTAGCAAGTTGATGTTGAATTCAAGGAAAATGGTATATACTCACATGATCATCCCAGGCCTTCTCTTGGTTGTAGATAACAGCAGCACCAAGACTCCTTGCAGGGTTAATGCCAGTGCCAGTGACCGGGATGGTGGCCAAATGAACCATGAACACAGCAAATCCAATTGGAAGTGGAGCCAAAACCTTCATATTTACACGAACAAATCATAATAAGAAATTGGATGGCATTGAATTAAAGCAACAAACTTTCTCAAGATGAAAAAGTTGTGCCAAACATGTGACTCCAAAATAGTTATTATCAAAATAATAATAATAATGAAAATGAGAATCTAAGTAAGTAATTAGAAGGTGAGTACAGGAACCAAAAGATGATAATGACAAATGAGGATGAAGGTGCAAACTCCTCACTAGATTTGCAACATTGAGGAAAATAACTTTTGAGCATCATTGACACCAATTATGTTCGCTTTAATTTTGGACCTTGAAACACAATGCCACGCTATGACTTTAACAAAGATACGTTATGCTTTCAAGGGCCAAGATTAAAGAAAAGCAAAGCATGATGGACATTTTTTTTAACTAAAGTAGAATCCACTTTCCTTAGAAGAAAACATGAAATTAGATAAGATTCACATGATGTTGATGGACCTTGAAAATCAACCATCACCACAAAATTATAGAAATTAATGGACCCCAATTTGTTCATGGGCATCGTATCATTTCACTTCATTAAAATCACAATGCATTTGGTAATTGTAGGTGGAAGAAAAAGATGGGTAATCACCACCATAGGATGCCTAGATGAATCAAAAAATGTATCAATTAAGAAATGAATTATGCCCAAAGGAAAAAGGTTACCCACTTTCTTGTTTTTGAAAACTTAACAATTAATGTAGTAGTAGAAAGCAAGGAATGCCAAGCCTAATAAAGTGGAAAAGAATTCCATCAACATTGAATACTGTGTGACCAACCTAGCTTTTTTTTCTTGAGGATGAAGAAGTCTCGAGAAAAAGTATTGAAAGGAAGAGGAAAAGAAAGTTAGTTTCCGATCTTTCCGATCTCAAAAAGGGATTCAATTGGATGAGAACTTGAACTGATTTATGAAGGATGAACCGGTTTAGATTATAATAAAATTACTCATGTAACATGTTCATTAAAAATGAAGCTGCTAACACTATTTTGTTGATGAAGAAAGCTATTAACACACTATTATTAATGATTAAATGAGTACATATATGTTGACTCTCCTCAAAACTATTTATGAAAATGGAAACTGCATGATAATAACATGATCTGTACTTCATCAATTCAATGGGGAGAAAATAATTGAGTGGCAGCATGTACAACTTATATAAAAGGAATTGCCAAATTTTCAAATAATTGTGAAGGTTACTGAAATAGGAAAACCAAATTGGTTGTAGAGTGATAACATACATCATTTCTATAAATACAACAAATTTATCCAAAAATAAAGGTAATCTATTATAGGCTCTCAGGTGCTTTAAAGTTATAATGCCACTCTAACCTATTAAAATTTCACTCGGAAGGATTAGATATCTAAAACTAGCTAAAGTCACTTTCACAAATTTTATAATTTTCCTTATCAATAGCCGATAATAATGGTATGACACAACATCTCACAAAATAACTACAAAACTCTAGTTTGTAACTTAGCATATACTATTCCCTTAAGCATTTGCTACCAAGTGAACCTTCAAATTTGAATCTCAAGTTGTCAGTATTGGTCAAGTTTGTCCTCATGTTATGAAAATGGTCATATTAATTTCCTAAATTATCAAAAGCAAATCAAGTTGATCATTTGACATTGATCAAATTAGTTTTTTCCAAAGATAGGCATATTTTTTATAACATTAAAAACTAATTTGATCATTTTCATATCCTGAGGATGAATTGGACCCACGATGATAACTTAAGCGACAAATTTGAAGATTTACTCATTTGCTACCCGCACAACTCAGGGAGCAAAATCTTCTTCGAAGTTACACCTAGCCAGAACATACAAATAGCCAAAAGCAGAACATAAATAATAACATAACAAACGAGTGAATGAACTGAATTCATACCGGGACATGAGAGTCTCTAGCATTCCTCTTAGGGTCAGTGGCAGAGAAGACAGTGTAGACCAAAACAAAGGTTCCAATGATCTCAGCACCCAAGCCAGTGCCAGTGCTGTAACCATCATTGAGCTCATTGGCACCACCACCATACCTGTTGTAGTGAGCCTTCTGGAAAGCCTTCACCAACCCAACACCACTGATAGCACCCAAGCACTGAGCCACAATGTACATTATGGCTCTGATCAAAGACACCTTTCTAGCCAGGAACAGCCCAAATGTCACTGCTGGGTTTATGTGACCCCCTGCATTGGACACAAGGGAAATAAAAATCAAAACTTTTTTAACAAGAACTTGCTACCAAATGACGGGTCTACGTATAAATATATGCTTTCAACCAAGAAAACAAAGACCAAAAACACCAAAATCCTTTGTTTTTGGAGGCAGAGAAAAAGACCCTTTTGAATTTGAAGAACATCACTATTTCTCATTAGGAAAATATCCACAGCCAAAACTTAAAAATTGCTTCTTCTTCTTTTGCTGAAAAAATTATGCTTAGGTAATTTTCGAAAAATAACTAGAATCTCAGCAAAATTCCCCTTTTTTTTTAATCTTAGCTTTGTCAGCTTAAGCTAAAAAGAGTTCATTAAAAAAACAAAAACAAAAACAAAAAAACATGATTTTAGTCTCTCAACTCTATAAAAGTTAAATCTTTTAGCCATTTATTTTATTTAGAAGCCTAAACAAACACACACTTAAAAAGGGGTGGAGAATCAAAGATCAGAGAATGAAACTTTCCTCGATGGGAATGCTAAGAGACTAGAAAAGAAGAGGGGGGGGGGGAAATATAAAAGGGGATGAAGATCAAAGGTGAGAACTTTAAAGACATGCAGCTGAAAAAAACAACAAAAATGGAAAGTCCAAGACTCGATTTTTATTTGCAATGAAGGAAGCAAAGAAAACAGAAATGGTTGAAAACCCACCAGAGATTCCAGCAGTGCAGTAAACAAGGATGAAGATCATGCCACCAAAGGCCCAAGCAATCCCCAAAATGCCGACCCCACCACACACATCGCCCCCGGCCTTGGTGTCACTCTGGCTCTTGTAGCCAATCACAGTGAGCACCGTTATGTAGAGGAAGAGGAGCGTGGCTATGAACTCTGCTATGAGTGCCCTGTAGAAGGACCACTTTGTCAGCTCCTCTGCATCTATGAGTGGTGCTGGTGGAGGGTCTTGGTAGTCCTTTGCAGAGAAGGAGCCACGCTCAGCAACTTCAAAGTCCTTGGCCATTTCAAAATTTGTTGTGACTGTTAATGGCGAGGAATCAAGCAAGGGAGCAGAATGAGGTATGAGAACCAAAGAAAGGGAGAGGGAGAGCGTTTGTGTTGGTGCCTGGTGGTGTGAGGAAAGGTGAGGAGGGAGAGGGGGTATATATGGTAGTGGTGGAGTACTGTGGATAGCGCATTTGATTTGATTAATAGTGCTCTCTAATAAACAATGATTATGTTTTTCGTTAACACCTATAATAATCGACTCACATCACTTCAAGTTTATTTGAGGTGACAGAAAGAGAGAGGGATGGAGAAATTAGATTAAATTTTTAATTTGATTTTTAAATAAAGAGTTTTGTTAATAAAATGTTAAAGAATTTATAGGAAGTGATGATATATTAAAAAAATAAAAATATGAAATCTTTAATATTAAAAATTAAATTTTATTTTATTTTAAATTATTTTATAAACATTCTTAAAACACTTATTAACCTAACGCTTAACTTAAGAGGAAAAAAAATTTGTTTTGGTAAGATTTATAGTATGCTTGAAGAATTGATAAGCACAACTAAAATCGATTTTGACTTCCGTAAGAATTTTCTTTTTTTTTTTTCATTTTTAAGAGCACAAATTTTTTTTAAACATTTGGAACAAAATATTAAACATGCACTTAAACATTTAAGTGATCCTAAAATATAAAAGGAGGTGACTAATTTTGTAAGGGATCAAAATGTTATCATATTGAATAATGAGAAACCTTCAGTGAATTTTTAAGATATGAGACTAAGAATGTTAAAAAAAAAATCATAATTGAGAAAAATGTGTTCTCATCTTTAGAAAAATATTATAAGTTATAGGCTATATGTTAATTAATTGTGAGAAAAATTGAGATTACTCTCTATTAATATTCATGGTTCTTAAATATTATTTGAAGGTAAAATAGTACATATCTTTAACCACTAGAGTATACATAAAAAATAAAAATAAAAAATAAAAAAACCACTAGAGTACCAAAATGGACTAAGGATAATATACATGATGTTATGAGTTTAAAGTTCAAGTCAAAAGATACAAAATTTTGACTTTTTTTTTCTTCAACACTCATAGGTGTTTAGATTATTTTATATTATATTATATATATATATATATATATTCAAATAATATTTTTGATATAATATAATAAAAAAAATGAGACAAGACCAAAAAAATGGATCATAATGGAAGTGCAATGTGATCTCCAACAACTTTTTTGCAATGTAAGGTTTGAAAACTTACTCATCTCTTCAAGAAAAATTTTACTTAACCATTGTACTTGACTTAAAATTACATAGATAATCCTTATAATCAAAGTAAGATAAGATGAAATGTAATCATATAATAAAAACTAGATTAGTATAATATAGTGCTTATAATTTATAAACATGTATATTTAGCACCTCTTCATAAACAAAGCAATTAGCAATAATAAGCTTTTTAGTTTGCTTTTCGCTTTCACCAACTTTGACATATGACTTTGCCGCACCACCACCACCACCTCCCCTCCCACTCCCTTCGTTTCTATTTGGTTCCTTTGTATTTTTATGTTGCTTTGTTTGTTTTGTCATTATTTTCTGTCTAGAATCTTCCATGAGTATGGCTTTTTGGCTGTTTCCTTTCAATTCACGGGGTAATATATTTCATTTTGGCAAGTTGGTGACTATTTTTGCCACTTAATCCTTTGAGTTCAAGGTTTTTTCATGTTTTTGGAATGTGCTAAAAAAATTTGTTGTAAGAATATAGTTTGATGATAGAAATTTCTCTTGAAAAAGCTGTTTAATAAGCAGCACAGAAATTTAAAAATAAAAAATGATGCGTTGATATATGATTGAATATTACTCTTTGATATAGACCATTTTGTAATATCTAGATTAAGAATGTCATTAAGAGGATTAAGCATAAGTAATCACTTGTCTTGAGTTTGACCACCAAGGAATTGACATAGGATGGTGTCTTAGATACGCTCTGGGTGGGTCCAAACGGAGACAAGAGGGAAACTATGAGAGGTCATAGATTGAGGGACTTTGGATCTTGTCCCCACATCCCCAAGATGTTATGGGGATCCATTCCAAGGCCTTTTGGTCTAGGAAGCATGGTCTTGAAAGACGCCCTCGCCGCAGTGATGAACCCATCAGAAGTCAAACCTTGGTGTTGGGGTTTCCCCTGTACGCCCTAATCTAGGTTGCTGAGCCTTTTTCTCAACCCTTTTCCCTTATATCATTTAAGTACCCATACACAATGACCAAAGCAAAGAAGACAAAATTAGGTGGTTTTGTGTATACTGGAAATATTGGGTGAGAGTTCTATAGAGAAAAAAGAAACATGATAGTGACACATCCTAGGAAAGTTGGCAAGCACGAGGACCCACGCAAAAAAAAAGGGTCTCGTTCTACGCACCCTGACGGTGACATATCCACCCTAAAAACCAAGGGCAAAACGCAACCCAAAGTAAGAGGAAAATAAGAAAAAGAGAGGGAACGAATGAGAGACAGTTGAACAACAACACACAACAGCAACAAGTGTATAGAATCACACATAGCAAGATCCATCTAGGAAAAACATGAAACACCCTAGCTAACTGTTTACCCGTACGTAGTAAACAAAGCTCATTAGGTTGTTGTCTACCTGGTCGGAATACCTTAGTCCATAGTAATCTTTTGAAAATAGTCATTGCTCATAAAATAAGGACCCGTTGTAAACTTTTGCTTGCATCATATTAATAATAACATAGAGTCATGCGTTGGAAATAAATCAATATACCAAAGCGGATGACATTAGGATAAATAGAACATGTAATATACATTCAGTGGGTCCACCATACATAGTCACATTACTGTATACATAATATGTACATAGATCAAAATGACACATACAGAATCCCAAAATACACAGCATCAAAATACAAGGACTACTGGAATGCTACACAGTAAGCCCTTGGCAAAACATAATCCTCTATCTAGCTCCTAGCCGCTCATGGCTCATCAGGCGGCTCTTCTGCATCCTCAAAATAAGAGTCATCCTCTTCTGTCCCTGAAGTCATAAAACAGTGGGGAATGAGAACGGTAGGTTCTCAGTGGAAATAACCTTAGTTCCTGAGTCGTACATCAGATTATGTCGGACTTCAGGCCGCTCAGAGATCTCTAGTGAACATACATACTAATCAGCCTACTATTTATTATCTTGCCTATCTGAACGGCTTTAGCAGCATTAACATGTGACATGGGAACTATTCTTGCTTACTACATTCTCGTGCTGATTAACAGTTCGTGAATATACTTAACCGTCTCGAGCGTGCTCTTGACGGTACGGCATAACAGCAGAAATTGAATTGAATAACGGCATGTAATCAGAATACATTCAGCATAACCGAGTCATCAGAATAAACATCACATCATCCAATACAGACATAGCAGAATTCAGCAGAATACAGACATAACAGAATTCAGCAGAATATAAACATAACAGAATTCAGCAGAATACATATCACAGAATCATCAACATAACCATGACAGAATGAGCAGCATAACATGTCCAGCAGAATGTAACAGAGTAACAGCATTTAACAGCATAACAGAATACAGCAGTGCAGCAGAATACAGCAGTATAACAGCATAGGTGTTATTCCCACCATAATAATGTCCTCTGTTGACACTAGTATGACGGAATAACCTCACACCCTCAGTATAGGCCGACACTGTCCTGACCTTACTGCGGTGGGCTTCCACCTGCCGTGTGCCCCTAGGGACCCCTCGACAGTGGGCTGGTATTGTACCCCCACCTAAGCTTGCCCCCGTACGACAATGCATAGGCGTGGTAACCGCACACCTCCAGGTATGCCATCTCGACACCACCTGTGGCGGGCTTCCATCTTCAGTATGTCTATCCGACCTACTGAAATGGGCTTGTTATTTGGCTCTCGTGATCACGGCCTCAGCAGCATGTGGCATATAGCCAATTTCAGTATTGGGCATCTAGCCCTTTTCAGTATGTGGCATATAGCCATGTTTCAGCAGTATGGGCATTGGCCCTAGTTCAGCAGTATTGGGCATTGGCCCTGATTCAGCAGTTCAGCAGTAATTCAGCATTTTGTACCTGCAGCATGGCATACTTGTTCCCTATGGTTCATTTCAGCATCTTTCCTTATTTCAGAGTTAATTATCATATCTTTAACTAGGTGTCTCAGAGTACATGGCATATCACCTATTTCAACATAATTTACCAATAACATGCATATTCCATCTTAATTCATAACATACAGCATATACGTGCATACAATTCAGCCATCAATCATCATACAACATCAAATACCATACTATGAGCCTCAAGAGGGTACCATCAGCTTTTCTTAGTCTCAAGCCGCTCAGCGAAAACTGAGGTTCGCTCAGCGGTTTGGACCTTGGCGCTCAGCGATAAAGGTTGCATCGCTCAGCGGTACCAACCTTATCGCTCAGCGACTGCACTTTCTCGAGCCTTCTTCCACCGCCTTAATTTCAAAATATCTTTTCACCTTTCCACGTTGGCCATGTCTCGCTCAGCGGTGCCTGAGGCGTCGCTCAGCGACCCCTGTTCGAGACATGCAAACCGAATTGCCATTCTCTTCCATTTTCTTCCATTCTCTTCCATGGCACCCTACATGAGTCTCACACATGATTCAAGCATAATAATCACATATAATCAAGGTCACAAGACCCTTCAGAATTGTCTCCCTAAGTCCTAACATCATTTCTAATAATTATGTCCATAATCTCATTTTCACATACATACACATACAAGCATGCAACACTCATCCATCATCAAAGAGATGAGGAACTAGGGTTACCCACTTCCTCAAGAGCTTCTTGATGCTAGTAGAAAAGGAAACTATGATGCTAGTAGAAAAGGAAACCAAGCCTTGCTTGGTTACTTGAAGTTTCTTGACCTAGAATGAAAACTTGACATAATTAGGGTAAAGAAGGATTATGGAAACTTGGCTTTGTACCAAGGGATGGAAACTCACCCACAACTCTTCCTAGTCTCCCTTGGATGCTTAGAAATGAATTTGAATGATGGAAAGATGAACTTGAAGCTTCCTTGAGTTCTTTGTCAAGAAAGAAGAAAACCCTAAGTTATGGAGATTAGGGTTATTGAACTTGTTTCTCTTGCTTTCCCTTGAAGAGAATTTCTTAACCTTGATGTTAGCTTGCCTTCTTTATAGATTTGAAAGTGATTGATGATGATGAGAACAAGAGATGATGGTTAAACTTTGATGGAGCTTAGGTGAAGTTTTAGGTTTAGAAACTTAGGAGAAAAATGAAAATGAAAAACTTGGAGGATATGTGTGTGTATTTTCGGGTTGCATGGGGAAGGAAGGGCAGCCGTGCCTTTTCTTGGTCTCTTGGCCATTGATATTTCCAATTTTGCCCTTAGTGTATTTTAGGTTATGTTTGTTCATTAATTGTTTATGTCCGGATATCCTAAAAATATTCCGGGCATACCGTTTGACCTATTAATTATCCTGGTTAATATTAAAATCTTAGATGACATATTCTTACATTTAATTTCATGTTCATTTATTTTACAGACTCCTGTGAGTCGTAAGGAAATTACAATAAAACCCTAATTTCGATCTGAACGTCACCGGACGCCACAAGATCGGCAAAGAATTATTTTTAATTAATATTACAGAAATAAAATTAATATTTGAATTTTATTCATTTTATCTTGCCTTTTCCTTATTATTATATTTTTAATTTTGCCTTAAAGAGCATTTTAAATTGGAGGAAAAAGTCGGGTTGTTACAAAACACAACACTCTGAGGGCGTCTCTGAGGATCACTCAGCCTTGCTTCCTAGAGCTGAGAACTGTAACCATTCTCATAAGGGCTTGGAGTAGGGGAACAAGATCGTTCACCCCTCAAATCCATCCCTCATAGCATTCCTTTTTCTTTTTCCTATTTTCATTCCTCAAATCTCAAAACAAGTATACGAACTCAAAATCTCACTCGTCATCTCATCATTTATGCTTTAAACATGTTTATCCAAAACGATTTAAATCGCTCATAAATGTCGTTGATGAGTAACGTATAAATTTAGATTATTTGTAAATTCTGTGACGTTAGCATAACATGCCTGTTTTCTATAAACTTTCCTTAGAAAAATAAAATAAAAATTCTATTCTTATTGCCAAAAGTTACTTTACATATCAGATTCTACCTGTAAACTTTTGAATATAAAGTTTTAATATGTTTCGATTTACGTTAAAGTTATTGCACAAATTAATTGGCTGGATAGATATATGTTGAATTTAGATCTCGTGTCAAATTTTAGTTAAAGTAATCCTATAACTTTCATCTTTTATAGAAATGGGTGGGGTTAGCAAAATTTGTTTAATGAAGACAAAGAAATGCGCTTATCATCATCACCCAAAAAAGTTATGCACTTATAAATTGTGTTTGGTATTTAAGATATGAGAAGAGAGGTACAAAAATAAATAAAATTTTTTTTATATCACACTAAAATTGAAATAGAGAAAATAAAAAAACTTGTCTTAGAAGACATAAAATTGGAACACGGATAAAAAAAAATTCCTATCATTCTATTAATGTGTTTAGTATCGAACTCAAATGAATGTTTTTACTTTATTTTTTAATAATTAAATTTATTTTATAAATTAACAATATCTATATCTATAAATATTAATGAGTTAATAATCTATTTAGTTATTGTCTAAAAAAATAATTAAATTATTTAAAAATTACTTAGAATAATATCATAAATGTTTAAAAATTACTTAAAATAACTATGGACTAATCTATTATTTTTCAAGTTGAGGGTCAATTAACATAAAAGTGTAAAGTTTAGGGTTAAAGAGGGTATTAATCCAATATTAATATTGACGTGAAGGACTGGTTTGGTGAAGTGAATGGCGACTCGGTGTGGATGATATATAGACAACATCGTCAGTGCCACTTCCGTGGAGGCATTGAGATCAGTCTCTTCCCCGTGAAGAGCGAGTTCACTCATTCGTTCATGTATCCAATCCAATTCATTGGCATGGTTGAGCCTTTCGCTTTTAATTGAAACAAAATGGCGTAGCTGTTATTGCTTGTTTGATTCTACTCTACTTCCACAATATTTTATGATTATTCATAGGTTGCTCCTTTTTCATTTTTGGCTAAGGAACAAAACAGGTGGATTCGTGACATTAAAGTAATGACACCTAATTATCAAAGATAAACTTTATTTTTATTTAACACAAATTTAATGCGTCATTCTTAAACACGCTTACAATAAAAATAAGTTTTACTTGACTAAATTCACAAATACTTAGTAAAATACAGTATAAATATAATAAAACTTATTTTTATTATAAGTGTGTCAAAATATAATGTGTTATGCGTGCATGCAATTAAAAATATCTCATAATTGATTCAAACCAAAGTGTATTGAGATTGTGATCCATGGAATATTCTAACGTATATGCGAAAATCCTTTCATATACATTATTAAATGTAGTATGAATAATTATAATTTAATACTTTTAACTTTATTTCACCATAATTTCTATATTAAACTTATAATATAAATGAAATTTATGATTACTTAGATCAACATAATTTTTTTTAAGAAAATGACATGTGTACTCATTTTATATAAAATATAATCTTAATTTTCACTCAACAAAACATACATTATTTTGAGATGTCGTTGAACAAAAATAACACATTATCCTTTAATTAAATATTATAAATTTGATCCTTAACTTTAATGATAAATTAGTTACTAAAATCACACCAACAAATATTTTAAACATAAAAAAAAGACATATACTATATTAAAATCTTCTTTAATAACAAATAATATATAAATTATAAATTAGTAATATATTATACATTAAATTAGTCCAAATAAATACAACTTTATTTTTAAACCCAGAAATGAAGCGTGCTATAAATAGTTACGTGACTGAGGTCTTTAGCTAGGGAGGGTTTAGCCATATATCTAGGGTCTGCAGTCTGCAGTCTGCAGTCTGCACTTTATCCAATGGTCAAACTACCAGGAACAAGATCTTCCTAATATTTTTCTTTTAGTGTTTTTCCATAATGTGTTCCTGTGTCCCAAATTGAAAACGTGCTTCTCCTTTCATATGGCTAAAATTCAATCAATTACTAGTAATAGTTACGATGGACAGGGTCCGGATGGACAATAAGGTTCAATACTTCGCAAATAATTTTGTATCAAATTTTCATAGGTTTTATTAAAAAAATAAAATTATTAACTTTTTAATACACTAAACATCTTAAAAATATTTGTTATTTTTTTTCTTCCCAAAAACCGTTCATAATAATTTATACAGTAGGGTTCACAAAACTTACCAAAAAGAACGTGTCCCACGGGGTTCATTGTTTAGAGGACCACTCCCATCCATGCAGACGCTTTGTCTTTGACCACTACACCACGTGTCGACTTCTTATTCGAGGCTTGATTACGTGTCCCATTTGAATTACGAATGACAGGTGATAGGGAAGTAGAAGTAGAAGTGAAGTAAAGTAAAGTATGCTACATGCATTTTAAATAATATTTCTCACATTTTTATATAGCAAAAATAGATTATGACTGTTAAAATTGGTTATATTTTTTTCACAGTATGACATTAGTCTTTCTTAAAAGTTTCTTTCTAACCTAGTGTTTGTTTGGAAACACACTGGAAGAAACTATAATTAATTTTTGAGGGCAAAGAAATGGGTATTTTTTTTTTTTGGGTAGCATAAAATTGATTCTAGAAACTACTCACGATAAATTCAAACACATTATTATTATTATTGTTAGTAATATCATTAACTTTTATTTATATTTAAAATATTATTTTATGACGAACTACTAGTATCATTCATGTGACAATTTAGTTGTATCTAAAATATTTTTAATACATGCCGCTAACCTTAGTTTTCTTTTATTTTATTTTTTAAGAAAAATTAGATAAATTCAACATCAGTTATTTTATCAAAATCAAGATATATATCTTAACTTTTTTTTTAGTGTTTAAATGAATATTTATAAATTATTAATTATATTTCTTACATTAACAATAAAAATTAAATCTAAGTTTTATTATAATATGAATCATTTTTTTATTAATTATGACGCAGACTTCATCTTCAGTCACGTGTTTTGGGATAGGAAAACACAGCAGCAGGTTGGCCGCAAAAGTTGTGGCCCAAAACGACTTGGCGGTTCCTCCGTTTAACAATGCAGATGCGGGGCCCATGGTTGCAGGTTTCTGATTGGAGGCCAACGCATACAAAAATAAGACATCATCTTCCACCTCATCGTCACCCCTTAAAATTATAACCACCACCTCCATTTTGTTCCTTTTTTTTTCTTCTTCTAATGATCATTAGAATAGGAGGGATAAATTAAACTAAGATACCAATCATTAAGATTTTAGGAGTCCCGACTAAGCAAACTTTTTTCTAATTTATTAAAAAATGTTGTTCAAATAAGAAGTTTATAATTAAAAGATTAATTAGCGGATGAGAATTATTGAGAGATATACAATCATATTTTACGTAAAGAGAATAAAATAATGCACGGTCCAATTGTGTGGCTGGGATAAGGGAGCGGTGTGACAACGCACTGCTTGGTCATTGGAATTTGCAGAGAATAGTGTGATTAGCTTGCCAGCCACATTTATATTATCATATGCAATTAAAAAAAAGCTGTATTGAACAAATCTATATTAAATTAACTGCAGGTAAGATTATTTAATGTAACAAAATTTTAACGTGTTTTAAATATAGAGAGAGAATTAAATAAAACAAAATAAAATTAAAATTAAATAGTATATGCTAGCATATTATTTCAATAATTTTTTTTGGTCTGATGCACATTTCAATCATAAATTGTAAGAAATGCTCAAAATTGACTAATAGAATCATGTTAATTATATATTTTCATTCAACCATTGTCGTAGTATTTTCAATTAATGCATATAGTATCCCATCTCTATTTTTGTTCTTATTTATTTTTATATATGATCTTACTATTTATTAAAAAAAAAGTCACGATTATAGTTTGTCTTACATGTTATTTTAAAAATATATCTATTTCGGTGGAGGCGGTGCTCAGCCGCAATAGCATGTGAAATATTTTCAATGCTTTTTTAAAAGGGCTTTCAAGCATTAAGCAGTAGTAGTGCGTGAATGTGGGTGGGGGTGGTGATTTGGCTTGTCCATGTCCTTTGCAGAAATATGTAATGCTTTGGTTCGTTTCTCTTCAGAAATGGGTAATGCAACAGATACACAAATTATTAATATAAACTTTTATACATATAAGATATAGGAAGTAAAGTAACCTGTCGGTTTAACAGTAGGTTTTTTTTTAATTCAGGTGTTTATAGTCGGTGTCAATCATAAATTATCTTGCATGAATTGAGCTCACACAAAATGATAAATTATTGGTTATGAAATGATTTTTTATTCTCATAGATGAGGATCAAAACCACAATCTCATAATTAAGGAATAAGATATGTACTACCATCACGCTACAACTTGTGGTTTACCAGTAGATTTTATAAAGCACTATGATACCCAAAGATATACTAATGTTCTCATTTATACTACAATGATTAGGGTACACTCAATTGCATGCCACCATACTACCACCAGTTGCAATATAAGATTTGTTAATTCTCCAAAACATAATCCATATCTCATACCAAAATGGGAAAAATGTAATCCTAATGCGACTTGCACTCACACACAAGCGAGTTTTCATTCACTCCAATCATATTCTTCCTTGATTTTTCATGCGGTCCTCTTCTTCGTCTTCAGTGTTCTTTGTTTTCTGAATTATGTTGATCAAATCAATGTGACGAATGAGGTTTAACTCATCAATTAAATTGCTGATCTGATTAGATAATTTTAATGATTTTATATTATATCTTTTTACACGTCCCCTCATGCAAGAACTCTTTTGGGTTGCAACGTGGATGATTTTTTTAAAATGGAGGTCATGAAGGATCGATATACCATCTTAAGAACCATCACTCCCAAAAGCTTAAATTGGTGGGAGAAGAAAATTTTAATGGTTTTATATTATACCTCTTTACAGTTTGTGCATTTATGTTTGTCATGTTTGTGTAATATGGTAGTAGAAGTTTGTGCAACATACATCATTCCTTTTGTTTTCTTAAATACTAGTTTGTGTCAGACTGTCAGTTACGTGTTATGTTTATGCATTTATGTTTGAAATGTTTGTGCAATATGGTAATTAAAGTTTATGCAATACTCATTCCTTTGGTTTGGTCTTTTGGTATTTATTATTAATTGTGTTAATATGTTTGTACACTTATGTTGTATATGTTTGTGCAGTAGTGTGACAAATGTTTGTGCACTACTCTTTTCCCTGTTTTGATTATTTAGTATGTAGTGTTAATCATTTCATATGTTTGTACATTTATGTTGTATATGTTTGTGCAATAAGGTTGCAAATGTTTGTGCACTACTCATTTCGTTGATTTAGTCTTTTAATATTTAGTATTAATTGTATTCATATATTTATGCACTTATGTTGTATATGTTTGTGCAATAGTGTTGCAAATGTTTGTGCACTACTCATTCGGGTGCTTTAGTCTTTTAATATTTAATGTTAATAATGTTCATATGTTTGTCCACTTATGTTATATATGTTTATGCAGTAGTGTTTCAAATGTTTGTGCACTATTCATTTTGTTTTTTTTTCATTTAATATTTAGTGTTAATCGCGAACGGTTTCTTTTTTATCCTCTGTGTGTGCATGTGTTCATGTAATGGAGTGAGCATGGTAGTGGAAGCAATTGATTTAGAAATGCATAAAATGGGCCTAGCATATTGATTTGAGGGTTGACAATACGGTAGCACATAATGGAGTGTGCATGGAACAATACTGTTTATACTATATCTTAAATAAAAAGAAAATTTTATAGCACACCCAACATTAACATTACATGCGCTTGAAGTCCACAAGCCACAGCCTTATTGGTGACTCCTGCACTTTATTAAGTAGGTTCGACTCTCATCGCCATGCCTTAGTAAATAAAACAAGCATAAACACTACTTTATTTATTTATTTTTATTTCTCATCAATTTATTCCATTATGCAGATATCAAATAAGCTATTTGCCTGAAACATTAGGATTAATTAACGCAAATTTAAGGAAATCCACGTCATTCTCCAAGATAGTCATATGTTTCTCTTCCATTATCACCCATGCCTCCATCCCATCATCCGTTTCCATGAAAAGCACTGTGTTTGGTATTGTTTCCCTAGTGCCCCCTCCTTGGGCCAGCCACAAAGGCTTTCCAAGCCCAAAATCCAACTCATTGAAGCCCAAATTGGCCCAACTTGTCACTACAAAAGAAATTGGATTCTTGGCCTCTACCCCTTCAAGCATTAGCCCAGCACATTCATCACTCCAAAAAAAATCATCATCATTTTTCACTTTAAGGAACAATTCCTTATTGAGCTTCCCAAATTCTCCCCCTAAAACCCTAACCAATTCACCAATCTTTGTGTCCTTGTTGACATTGTCACATAGCATTGCCAAAGGCCACAACAAGTTCCCAATTGAATCTTGTGAGAGTGGGTCCCCCATCCTTCTCCTCATGTCCACAACATGTAACACCACCACCGGCCTAGTGTAACCATCACAATGTTGCAATTCATTTTTGCATGCCAAAATCATGTGTTTGCACACAAATGAGGACAATACTTGGTACCGCGTCGGTTTCGTGTTCGTTACGATTGTCACATCATCATTTGCTGCTTCGGCTTTTAGTTTGTCAATGGATTTGGTATTGAATAAGAACCTTTTCGTGGTGCACATGGCTTCTATTTTTGAGTCTTTGCCATACTTAAGCACCCCGGCACGCGCGCCGAACGTGTTCTTTGGAGGGAACGAACTAGAGGCAGAGGCGAAATCCGGCGACGGGAGTTGCCGGATCTCTTCCCCTATCCCTAATTTGCAAAATGAAAACCACGTCTTTAGGAATGAGTTGCAAGAGCACGCATCTAGGAGCGTGTGGAGGTTGCACAATCCAATGGCTATCCCACCACACTTGAAAGTGTTCACTTGGATTACTAATTGTGGCAATATTTCTTGGTAAGGGTATGTCTTGTTTGGCTCACATGGGAGCAATTTGCTGAGATGTTCCAATTTGGGGGGTTTGAGGAACTCTTCCACGTTGATGTTCAACGAGGCTTCAATGTAAATTGCGCCTTCGTCGTTGCAATTTACGGTGAAAGGGTCGCTCCTTCTGCCTGCAAGAGGGTAGAAAATTGTTAGTGCCTCGGACAATGATTTCTTCAATTGAGATGACACGTGTGAGGGTTCTTTTGTGGCGTTGGTTTTTTTGTGGTAAAATAGGGTTAGTGGAAAATAGGTGTTGATTTGAAACACGTCGAATAAACATAGTTTGTGGGTTTTGCGTTCATTGGGAGTGGGCAATGATGGTTTAATGGTTTCTTTAGAGGTAATTTTGATTTCCATTGTCAAGTGTTTAAGAAAAGTTTGATTTTAGAAGTGAAGAAGCTAGAGCTTATATATTATTTGTTTGATGAAAGACGTTGGAAAAATGAATGTTATAAACTCCAATTTGTCTAGTCCAAACATTAATGCACATTAGGTTACATCCGGGCAGTAACTACTACTAGCAGATTATTATTGGAATTAAACCAATCTTTTCAACGTCTAATCTATTTTGAAAATATTGATTCGAGATATTTATAGATGATGTTTCGTAGGTAACGTATGAAAAGAGCAGCAACTTGCTTATTAGTGGTTTAGGATTCTCTGTCTGGCGTTAATTAAGCAATCAACGCTCAGAAAATTTAACAATTCAACTCACTTATTCTTATTAATGACATTTGACATTTAAAATAATGCTCATTTTGGTAACTCAAGTAACTTTGGTCATTGAAATTCAAAATTTGACCTTTTAATCATTGAAATTATAAGTTGTAGGTCAAATTAGTCTCATAATTCATTATTATTACTGTATTGTCATATTTTCGTTGATTTATCACATTACAAGCGAAAATAACAACAATTGATACTGTGTAGGTGCACTTAAAACAGCAAACAAGAGTGCCAAAGTAGTTATGGTGGTAAATGAAGCTACAATAGTAACTAAGATTTGTAGCTCTAAGTGTTGTCATAGTCATATTTTTAGCCATTAGTGTTGTCGCAAAACCTCTTATTATCACATTCTCATTTAATTCAAAAAATTAGTGGAAACATGATAACACAATAATTATAATGAATTGAGGGATTAATTTGACTTGCAACTTACAATTTCAAGGATTAAAAAGTCAGATTTAAAATTTTAAGGACCAAAGTGACTCAGATTGACACTTTCAGAAACCAAAATGAGCATTTCTCCCTTAAAATTTCTAGAAAGAAAATAGGAAAAAATAAGTTAAATGTCATTTATAAAGTAGGTAAGTTAATTTGTAATTTAATAAATTGGGTTTCACAATCATCTTTCTAAAGCAATGAAGGTTCAAACCCGAATTAGTTCTAATAAAAATTTGTTTATACAGTTCTATAAAAAGACTTACTTTAAATTACTATTTTTTAGTGTCCAATTTTATATGACATTTTTAACCTTAAAAATAATTTGCTTTAAAACATTTCATTGTATAAAAAAAAGCTTTAAATACAATTTTTAAGATTTAGTTTAGGTCTCTAAAAGGTTTTTTTTTTTTAAAGGATGGATAAAAGCATACTTAAAAAATGGAGAAAGAAATAGGAGGAGTGGGTAGATAGTGATGAGCAGAAAAAGATATGGATTACAAAAGATTGGGAGTAATCTAGCAAGAAGAACAATCAAGGAAGGGATTCTTGTGTTGGTGAGCGGTATTGTTTGTCTTGGTGGGTGGATGTGTAGTTTTGAGTTTCTAGGTTGTTTATGCATTTTGCTTCCCTGTGTTGGGTTGAGCCTTTTCTCAGTGAACTTATTCGTTGTTATAAAAAAACATATTTTTTTAGTTTTGGCCTAAACATATAAAAAATTATATGGTTTTGGTCTCTACCGTTAGCAAGACTATGTTAATTATTGATACGGTCAATAAAGTGTCATGTGAGTAAAATAAACCCGTCTGACCCATAACCTATCTTATAACCCATTATTTAACCTGAAGTTGCCCCCAAATCATATCCCACCCACCACTCAAAATTGGGTCAAATCTCTAGTTGTGGGTCAAATTTGGGTCGGGTTATAGGTGGTTAGATGAGTTTATTTTGTTCATGTGACATTATTGATGTGATACTTTGTTAGTTGCGTCAACAATTAATAGAGTTTTACTAATAATAGAGACTAAAACTACAAATTCACACTAACAAGAGAACTAAAAGCATGTAATTTTTGATATGTTCAAAAGGAGACCAAAAAAACAAATTTTTTCAGATCTAAACTAAATTTCAGACATTTTTTAAGGACCTAAAACATGTTTAAGCCAAAAAAATAATTGTATGTTGCCACTACTACACAATCAATAAGAGTTATTTATTAACTTCTCCCACATTGTCCAAATCTCTATAAAATATTGATGTTATTGGATGTTATGTATATAGCCCAATAACATCAATATTTTTGTGAAGAATTTAGGGTTTAGAAATAAATTTTGACTATTAGATCTTACAAGTGAAAATTTTGCCTCTAAACTATTCCCTCGTGTGTGTACCTTGAGCATTAGAGATATTAAAAGCGAAATTCCACCTTCTAAACTATCCCCTCGTGCCTATTTATAGAAAATGAATCATTTGGGTCATGGATGCCATGTGTCCTCGACAATTGATGGTTTGCACTTGAGTTCCACCTCAACGCTCGAGATGGTAAGCCCACTTTAACAACGTTAAGTGAGATGGTGTATTTGCAAAAATACATTTAAGAAAACCCACACTAATTTATAGACAAAGATGAAAGATGGGTGTTTAAGAAAATTTTAATTAATGTAAACTTTTATAAATTGTAAGACATATGAAGTAAAGTGATCTTCGCTTTACACTACAAGAAAAAAAGGACTTTTGCAGTGGCTCAATTTGATTTTTTTGCAGCGATTTTAATCATTGCTAAAGGTAAATTGTGGCAATTCTGCAACTGCCGTTATATTCACCGTCGACAAGAAGATTACAGTAATTTCAAACAACTGCTAAAATAATTGCCGTAAAATGCACAAAATATCACGACAAAAGTAAAGTAAACTTTGGTTTAATTAACATAAGATTTTATAAAGCACTAATAAAATGATGTTGATAACACCGAGAGATATACCAATATTTTGGTTCATACTATATCTTAAATAGAAGTAAACTTTATATTAAAAGAGCGTGAGTGAGGGAGACTGGGTGAAGAGGTGGGTAAGAAACAGTTTTGGTAGACAATTTTGTAAGTTTAATTTGGCTTAACTAAAGATAATGTAAAAAAAATTAGTTGCAAAATAATCTGAAGTTTATGTGACTACTTTATCTCAAACAGTAGTACTACTAATTTTAAAATTGATCAAACTATCTCTGCATTGTCAAGATGAATAGTTAAGATGAAGCATTTGATTAGAGATAACGTAAGCAGTGCATGCACTGAATAATTCTAAAGAAGGGACGTATACGGCCATTAATTAAGGGCATGCCCCATGGAATAACTTTTCTTTTCATGCTAGAGAGATAGGGTTTTTTTATTTATCTTTTTTAAAAGGGTTGCCTTTTGAGAGAGAAATTAAAGTTTAGTGGGATACAGGCAATCGCATCATTTTGGTAAACCTTTATTCATATCACATTCATACATGGATGCTCTTTAATTTGGTTTGGTGCTTGAAGACTAGTCATGGCCCTAATTTAGAGATTCTTCGTTTGGACGACCTATAAATTAGAGAGCCTAGTTAAAGTTAAAAGCCCTTTTGACTCTACCAAATAGACGTACCGCAAAGAATTGTTCCATAAATTTCCAATAGGAGTCCAACCATAGTATTTCCAAATAATGTAACTAGGCATTGCATATATAAGGAGAAAGAGGAAATTCGGTGCGTGGACTATATGTATTCCATAAATATGATATGATGTGTGCATCCTAAGCAGCTGGGCAAAACGTACCGTATTCCAAACACGTTTATTTCTAATGGTTGCAACAAAAGAATGTTTGTAATAATGTTCAATAAAGCATCTATTCTCTGAACTTAAAAATTTTACTTCATATGAAATATAATATTTTTACAAACAAAAATAATCCTTTGTAATAATTTACTTTAGCCGGTTCTTAATTTAACAACTTTGTAAAAAATGATGTCTTAACTTTAAAAGTGTAGTCTTTATTAAAAAAAAGAAACTCTCTGTTAAAAATATTGTCTTATAATATGAAATATTTTAAAGATTATTATTTTGAGTTTGAGTGAAAAATAAATTTAACGGATTGAATTTAATTGAATTATTTTGTTTGTTTTTAAGATGACACTGTAACTTTATAAGTAACTTTAAAAAGCATATTCTTTATTAAGCAATATTTTGTTATCTAATACTATACTTTTGGTGAAATTGCTAAATTAAAGGTGAACTAATACATCATAAAGGTTAAATATGTTTTTAGTTTCTCATCCATTTTAAATTGTGTTTTATTTTTCATGAATTTTGTTGTTAAAAATTGTCTCTCATAATTTTTCTTGGTAACTTTGCTTTCTCTACTTATTCTCGCGCTGCTCCAGAATACGTTTAATGTATTCTTCTTCTCTTTTATAACTCTGAGCCACCGCTCCCACCAATGCTAGCGAACTTCACTCACGCGCCCTCACCTGCCTCTCTCACCTTCGCCACGTGACCAAGTTAATTGTCATGTCAGTACTTAACAGCTTAACATAACGTCAAGGACTAAAATCTTATAAATTTGTTTTTATAAGACGATTTTTAGTAAAAAAAAATATGAGAGATAAAACACAAAATTTAAAATTTATAAAGAATTAAAAACATATTTATCCTTACGGTAAAATATTATCTTTGATAATAAAAAAAAATAAAAGATATACCTCAAAGTTTGTTACTTAGAGTCACTCTCTCACTCTATCTGTGTAAGTAATCTATATATGATTCCTAGTTCCTACCTTCTGCCTCTGTCCCATCCTGAACCTCAACCTCTGTCCTTTCACATAAAGCATCTCTTTAGTCTCTATTTCAGCTAGCTAGTTTTGTTAGTGACTAGTGAGTGAGTTTGATCGTGAGAGAGGCTTGCTTATCCAGCCACTTAACCACTGATAATGAGTGAGATAACAAGTAGAAGAATGGGAAGCAAGTGGAAGAAAGCGAAGGTGGCGCTGGGTCTCGACGTCAATCTATGCCTCTTTGTTCCTCGGAGAACGTTGCACGATCACGAACATGATTCAACTTTCCAAAGCTTCAACCTCTCCAAATCTAATTCCAAGGTTCACCTCTATCTCCACTATTCTCCACTTCTTACAGTTTTCTCTGTTTTCTTCTTAATTTTTATGAGAATACCAAAACAGAACAATTTCATTGGGAAATTACTTATATATATACACTCCATAATAAAGAAACTTGGGAAATATAATTAGGGTTCTGCTACAGGTACACTAAAAACCATACACCATACATACACCTCATATTTATATACATAAAGTTTGTGTTTTAACTCATGTAATGTTTGTGCACTTAATTAAATATAGTTAAGAGTATCATTTACAAGTTTGTAATGTTTGTGCACTAGTGAGAATAAAGTTTGTGCATTATTAATGGTGTATGTATGAGTGTATGAAATTTGGTGTACATGTAGCATTTTTGATATAATTATTGTTTATAAAATTGTAGAAAATTTCATCCTCTCTCTCTATATCTCTCTGTTTATAAGCTCCTGATCCTTCTTATATACTATTATGTGTTTCTTCATTTAAAGTAGTTTTATGCAAGAATTGTAGATCCCTTTTATTGATTCTTATTTTTTTTTCTTTCTTTTCTTTTAAATTGTGTTATAACATGTTTTAGTGATCAAGCTTTCAATTTTCTTGGCCTGTTTCAATGCTGCATGCATATGTCATATGTGATTTTGATGTTTTTGGTTCATATTCTGTGCTTTGGTGTGCCTCATATGTCATATGTTTCATGTGGAATAATACTTCAGCATACAATTAGCTATGTAATGTGACAATTGTGATAACTGATAAGAGTATGTTCTTTATGGCTTATTTTGACAGTAAATTCTAGTGCCAGAATTGAAATATTCTTGCATTTTCACATTTGTATGATTTTTAGTAGTGGTTGATACAGATACATCTTATTCACATATGGATTCTGTTTTTTAACTTTTCCATATTCGCACAAGTGTCTATGCTTCATTTCTTACAAGCTTACCTTTTTCTTAATCATCAATTTCAGCAAATCTGCACAATATGCTTAACCAAGATGAAACAAGGATGTGGCCATGCAATATTCATTGCAGAATGCTCGCATTCTTTCCATTTTCACTGCATTGCGTCAAACGTGAAACCAGGAAACCAAACATGTCCAGTATGCAGAGTTAAGTGGAAGCAAATACCTTTATTAGGAGGAAACCAGAACGACGGTGCTTCGAAAACGACCGCGACTCGCCGCCTTCCCCTGCCTCCTCCTCCTGACCCTGCAGGCGTGTTCTTCCATGATGATGAACCTTTAAGCCACCAAAATTCCATTCCGGAGAGAAATTGTGCCTGCAGTAAGAGCAATGCAATAGAGATCAAAACATATCCAGAATTCTCAGCTGCTCCAAGATTCAACACTTGCAACAACTTCACAGTTTTGGTCCACATCAAAGCCAAAGAAAAAGAAGCCTTATTAAGCGCAAACCAGTCTCACTTGAAGCAAAAAGCTTCCGAGACTCTCCACCGCGCTGCGATCGATCTTGTCACCGTTCTTGACATCAGCAGAAGCATGGCAGGGACTAAATTGGCGCTCCTGAAACGAGCTATGCATTTTGTCATACAAAACATGTGCACCAACGACAGGCTGTCCGTCATAGCCTTCGCCACCACCGCTCGCCGCCTCTTCCCGCTGCGACGGATGTCTGATTCCGGCAAGCAGCAGGCGCTGCAGGAAATCAACTCTCTGGTGGCCGACGGCGGAACAGACATCTTCGAAGCGCTGCGAAAAGGCGGCAAGGTAATGGAGAATCGGAAGGAGAAGAATCCCGTCGGAAGCATCATGCTGTTATCCGATGGCCACGACACTTGCAATTCCAGCTGCTATCACCTGAATCACCGGTTCCTCTTGCCAGCTTCTCTCAAAAGGCGCGGCAAATCGGAGCTTCAAGTTCCGGTGCACGCTTTTGGATTCGGTTTGGATCACGATGCTTCGCTGATGCACTTCTTCTCGGAGATCTCAGGGGGAACGTTTTCTTTCGTCGAGAACGAAGCCGCGATTCAGGACGCGTTTGCGCAGTGCGTCGGAGGGCTCCTGAGCGTCGTTGTTCAGGATCTGAGGGCGGAGATCGAGTGCCTTCACCGGAGCGTCGGCATTGTTTCGGTTAAGGCCGGGAGTTACCGGAGCCGGTTGAAGAGCGGCGGAAACAAAGGAGTTGTTGATTTTGGAGACTTGTATGCCGACGAGGAGAGGGATTTTCTTGTTTCGGTTACTTTGCCGGCGACGTCGAGCGGCGAGACGGAGTTGATCAAGGTGAGATGCGTTTACAGGGATCCGTTAACAGAGGAGACTGAGACCCTGGAGACGGAGGAAGTGAAGATCGAGAGGCCTAAAGTGGTGGCAGGGGAGGAGAAAGTTTTTGTTACGTCGATCGAAGTGGACAGGCAGCGAAACAGGCTGCAATCGGCGGAGGCCATGGCGGAGGCGCGAGCGTTGGCCGAGCGAGGAGACCTCGCCGGCGCGGTGTTTAGACTCGAAAACTGTCGGAAAACGCTTTCGGAGAGCGTTTCGTATAAGTCTATGGACAGGCTTTGTTTAGTGTTGGATGCTGAGCTGAAGGAGATGCAGGAGAGGATGGGGAGCAGGCATGTGTATGAGGAATCAGGGAGAGCGTACGTGCTTTCTGGGATGAGTTCACATTCATGGCAGAGGGCAACGGCGAGGGGTGATTCCACTCACAGTTTGAGCATTGTTCAGGCGTATCAGACGCCGTCAATGGCTGAGATGGTTTCTAGATCCTTCGAGGACATGTTACTACTGGGCAGTGATTCATCTGGTCTGGGGCTTCCCCAGCCATTCAGATCACACCCAAAGCCTAGGTGACTTGATTCCATTGGGGTTTTTGTGGAAGAATCATCTTCAAACATGGAGTAAACATGCAAGTTCTTTTTTGAAGTTGTTAAGTGTCTGTTGGTTATATTAAATAGTTATATTAATTTCTAAAATTATTAAAGGTTGGTCGGAATTAACTTAGCTTATTTTTACTAATTAGAGAGATTAGTATAATTATTTTTATAACCTAAAGACTAACTTATCAATGTTAACGAATTTAAAAACAAATGTGAATGTTTACTCAAAATTTTCTTTGAACTATGGTTATACTGATGTAGAGATGAAATAGAAATTGGGGGAAAAGGGAAAGGTCCAACCCCACTCGAACATGTCAAATTGTCTTGTTTGATACGTGTTCACCTGTGCATGTATTTCTTCGGGGGTGGTATACATATGTATACGAAAATGTTTTGGATTTTTAAGTGTTTATGTTTTTGGTGGGACACTTGGGTTGGGTATGAAGTTTGTATTAATGTAGCAAAAGGTTGGGATGATTAAAGTTGTGTTAAATAATTTTTATCCTATGTAGTTTCTCCTACAAATTAGTCCAAGCAATGAAGTTGCATGACGAACATAAAATGTGGCGTAATAATCAAAACTAAAAGTGTAGCGAAAATTGGAAAGTCAAAATGAAAAAAGGAAAGTGGGAAGAGAGATATGGGGAGGGAAAGAAGGGAAATGAAGGGACATTGACGATGATGATGAGTAAAACACGGCCACGTAGGATATGTGATGGATGCATGTTCTCTTGAACGACAAGGCAGGGAACCAAACAGGAAACCAAACCTACCTCCATCCTTCGTCTCTTTCGCCAGAAAATAAAATTGATTTCTCCTTGTTCCTCAATATTCATCATTCACCACCACTGCACTCATCAATCATTCATCATTGGGAGGGAAAAGGAAGGGGTGCCCTCTTCGATTCTCTGATTCCTCCAATTTGTATAATTGGTGGAATTAGAGGATCCATCACATCACCATCATCATCATATCTTATCCTTCGTTAATTAATGGTATCACCCTCCTCTTCTCATAAACATATAATTAACACTTAATTTGCATTATTATTATTATTATTATTATTATTTACATAGACAAAAAGAGAAAGAAGGTTTTGAGAAGGGGAGGGATCACATATCACATATATAGATGCCTATGGGTGGTGGTGGTGTTAATGAAAGTAGTGGTGATGGTGTAACGGAAGGGTGGCTCTATATATTTGGAAGCAATAGGTTTGGGTTGCACTGCTCACGTAAGAGATACTTCGTCCTCAAACATAACTTCCTCCGCAGCTTCAAAGACAAACCCCTCTTCCTCATCAAGGTCATTAATTCCTTTCATCTTCCTCTTTAGTTTATTCATTACTATTCTTTATATTAATTTGTTCAACTTTTCCTTTTTTACCTTTTTTTTTCGAGAAAAAAAATAAGTTTACATGTTTGTTCGTGGAGATGAGGGGGTACATTAGTGATAAAATCGCATCGTGATAATTGCAGGGGGACTAGTTTCAATTCTTAAAAAAGACAGTCTCTTCTATCTTTGTTACAAAAAAGGAATGTTTGTTCTTTAAAAATATAAATTTGTATCACTTTGTGGTCAGATCTTTTAAGAACATGGTCTCAAACATTGATTGATTGAGGGAAAAATTGATAATCATACTCTTATAATTAATTTTTAAGTGACACTTACACAAAATTCTTGATGTTGCTTGAAATATGTGTGTAGTACAAATATTACTCTTTTTTTTTTACACGTGAATTTTCAAGTAAGTTTTATCACTTTCACACATACAAGAAAATAATTTTTAAAGTAGACCAAGTTGTTGCTACGTACCACTTAGAGGCAGATACTTTTCTTTTATCGGTATAATAATCTGAGTGAAGTTGCATGTACATGAATTAGTGTAGTTTTGTTTTATATTTTATTCAAGGCATCGCCGTATGGCATAAATAATGGAAGATATATATAAAAAAAAAAATTAATACCTAATTAACCTAAGTCATCGTATATGATTTTGAGAAATATATTTTTAACCCATATTTTAAACAATAATTTGGACATATCTCGATCTATTTATAAGTAAATAGGATTTCAATTATGCTTTTGTTGAAAAACCAAAGTGATGATTTTTAACATTGACAGTACAACTTGTACAATAACCCAATTATTGCAATGATGATTAATTAAGTTGTCAATTTGAGGTAAATAAAAGTAATTAACATCTTAATTTTCAGGAGCCATATAGAAGTGCAATAATAGACTCCAGCGTTAGGGTTAATGACAATGGAAGAGAGAGCATCAACAAAAAAGTAAGAAACCATAGAATTTTTACTTTGGAGCAAAATTTGATAGTTTATTATTATTATTATTATTATTATATTTCTTTTTTATTAACCAATTAAAGTGCTTTGACTGATTTGCATTGTGTTTAACACTAAGTTGTTCTTGTTTACTTTGTGCAGGTGTTCTTCATCTTCACCGTATATAATGTTTCTAACCAAAGGGATCAGCTTAAGGTGTTCCATAATTAAATGTCAAACTAAATACATTTTATATATGAAAAATATTTTATGATGGATTGAGAGATAATTTGCATTTCAAATTTCTAGTTGGGAGCAAGTAGTTCAGAAGAAGCCGCAAAATGGATACGTTCTTTGCAGGATGCTGCATTGAAGGTTTACATTTGTTCTGTATCCAAATTAGTAGAATGCAATTTTGTCACATAATAATATATAAAGTAACTAATTAATCTTATTATATATGTGCTCAGGAGTATCCAAATCCAGAAAAGAATTGTTCGCCTCCTCTCAAGAGAAGACATTCATCTTTGAGGTACATGCTTCTAAGCGTGTAATTTGTTATAATATTTGTTAATTATATTTGATATAAGATATAAAATTGTATGTTGCATATATAAATTGACGCATAAGTAAGGTTGTTACCTTGTAATCTGGTTGTGATGTGTGTCTAAAGTTTTGTTTAAAACAGAATGGGGGGCTCAAAAAGCACAGATTGGAAACATCATTCTATTGATTGGAGTTTTCAATCAAGCATATACACTGAAGCAATGACCTCTGATGTAATTGATCCCTCACCATGGAAGATTTTTGGTTGCCACAATGGTAACTTAGTTCCCTCATAGTCCTCACATAGAAAATTGGTTTCATTAATTTGTTATCTCACATTTCAATTCTTTGTGTAGGACTAAGGATGTTCAAAGAGGCGAAAGACCGCAATTCTCGCGGAAGTGTAAGATCTGCAAAAAAAAAAAAAAAAAAAAAAATCTTTTGTCAATGATCATTATTTTTTTTGTCTGAAAAATTGTTGATGCATTCAGATTTGGGGTGATCAACCAGTAATGATGGCAGTAGGTATGGTTGACGCAACTTCAGAGGCTATTTTCCATACTCTTATGTCTCTTGGTCCCTCAAGATCAGAGTAAGTATGCCAAATTACTATTCATAAGTTTCTTTGAATCCCTTTTATGAATCATCCTTCATGTTTTTGTTGTTTATCATTAACATGCATTAGTTGCTTGACAACCAAAATCTTTTATCACATGACATGATCTGTGACATTTGAATGAATAAATGCACCCTAACACAATATTTTATCTAATATGCACCGTGGTTTCTGTCAAAAAATCTGGTTACATTATTCTGGCTATGTAACATTGAGTAATTGCCATTTGCATTATAAGTGCAACTTTTTAATTTTATCTTCTCTCCCTATAAACATTTTAAGGCTATATCAGCAAAAAAGGAAGAGAGTGAAGTATATTCATCATAATAATAAGTAGCATAGCATTTTTCCTCTGATAATAGATTTTTTGTCATTCCAGTTCAGATGTTGAATTACCAAGTGTGTTGCAGATGGGACTTTTGCATATACAAAGGCACAGTGGTAGATCACATTGATGGCCACACTGATATTATTCAAATTCAGCTCTACAATGATTGTCTACCATGGTAATAAATACACATAGCCTTTTATAACAACAATTCATCATTCAAGTATAAATGTTGTTAACTATTTATCCCATTTGTTATAGGGGAATAAAGCCGCGCGATTTGTTGTTGCGACGGTATTGGCGAAGAGAGGATGATGGCACATATGGTACTCTTTTTGTGTGAAGTAAAATCCATGTTATGAAGCTTTGATTCATTATTATGTTTTATATACATAAGTTGATTAATCTTATTCTCTTTGGTTTTTGTAACAGTTGTGTTATTCCATTCTGTATATCATTCGAAGTGCCTAGCACAGAAAGGCTACGTTCGCGCTTCTGTTAAAAGTAATGTATGCTTTTTTTAAAAATTGATGTTATTTTGTCACCTCATAATGAGAAATGTTGCATAACCAGAAAAATGACTAGCACAGAAAACGGAAACAGAAACAAAACATACCCCAATCGTTTTCTTGGACTACAAGAAACAAGTTTCTTGAAAATTTATGTATGAGTATTTATATGTTAATGTTGTGCAGGTGGAGGATATCTAGTAACTCCTGTTAACAATGGAAAACAATCACTTGTGAAACACATGCTTGCTATTGATTGGAAGTTATGGAAATTGTATCTTCGCCCTTACTCGGATCAATCGATAACAATTCGCATGCTTGAGAGAGTTGCAGGTGTGTTTAATGTGTGACAAGCATTGCAATTTTTATGCATAATTTCTTTTGTATATGGAATTTTACAAGGCTTTTTTTTTTTTTAAACTAATTTCAACATTTTGCAGCACTAAGAGAGTTGTTTAGAACAAAAGCAGGGAACAACTCTGCTGAACCAATTGAAGTGGCAGCAGAGTTAACTAAGACTGAAGTTCCGGAAGAGAACATCAAAGTTGCGGTGGAACAACTTGTGACAATAGAAAATGAGGCTGCTAAAGATCCTTCTCGCCGCATGAGTTTAGTTGGATTGAATGATTCTGACGAGTTCTTCGATGTTCCTGAACCGATAGACTATGATCAATTTGAGAGTGAGTGGTACTATGACATGTCTTTAGAACAACATTCTCAGGTACTTTTCTTAGCATTGCCCTTATTGTAAAAGCATGGCTTTGAATTTATTGCTTGAATGGAAAGGCCTTACGGAAAAACTTGTTCATTTATTGAGCAATTCACAAAGGCAACATGGTTTATATTCAAATACACATGCATAAACATTAAAGGATGATGAACTGCACATGTTTGAGTATTAAATTTTGATCAATCTTGTTTCTATGGTTTATAAAAAACCTCTTCATATATATGAGAAAGTATAAATAGAAATCAGGGAGGGTCCTCAATTTTTTTTTCCAAACAAAGTGCTCCTAATATTAGGTTTGATTGTATTTTTTTCAATCTTTGTTATCTAGAAAGGTCTTGTTATGATGATATATGTTTTCTTATGATTATTGTTGATTGAACTGAAACAATGAGATTTACAGACTGCATTCCACCCCAAAATAACATCAGCAGCTGGTTTGGTCAAAAAATTACACGACCTTGCAGGTTATTCTTGTTGTTTTTTTGTTCATTTTCAATAAGATTTCCTAGGTAAGTGACATACTTTTTAAATGTTTTTTTTGATAAAATTGTTCCAATCATATCTTATTGCAGTTCAGAAGAAAGGCTACATGGATTTACAAGATTCAAGTGACTCGGAGAACAATGAACCATCTTTTGGAACCACTCTTCAGAAAGATTCGAGTTGTGCGTTACAATGCAGCTGGACTGAATCTGATCCATCTTTGTTTTTGATTCGCGGTGTAAATTATTTAAGAGATCAACAAAAGGTTTTAATAATTGCAGAAAGTCTTAATGATCTTAACTCTGTATAAATTGATATGGTTTAATAGCATCGTTTGATTCATGTAACTGCCTTGACTAATAAACGGAAATTTCTCCTTTCAAGGTCAAGGCAAGAAGCACCCTGATGCAACTAGTTGGCGCGGATTGGCTCCGATCAGTCACGCGAGAAGACGATCTTAGTAGCCGTCCCGGTAGCATAGTTCAGGTTCATTTTAGAATTTCCTTAGTGTTACTACTTTCTTTTATGATTGAGAGTATATCTAATTATTAAAATGCCTTCTCATATTTGATTTATGGATATATATTCAGCAATATGCAGCAGGAGGTGGCCCTGAATTCTTTTTTGTTGTCAACATACAAGTAATGACCTCATATTTGTTATCATATAACCACCATCATTAATTAGTATCATATGATTAATGAATTTTGGTCATGGATCAGATGCCTGGAAATCCCATGTATTCAATTGCACTCTATTACATGATGAAAGCTCCTTTGGAAGACAATGCTGCACTGCAGAGCTTTGTTGATGGAGATGATGCATACAGGAACTCAAGATTTAAGTTGATACCATATATTTCTGAGGTAATGCCATGTCATGACATAAATAAATAAAAACTAAATAAAAATACCTTAACTACTTGTAAAGATAATTGAATGATTTTTATATTTAACACTTTGGTCAGGGATCATGGTTAGTCAAGCAAAGTGTTGGAAAGAAAGCATGTTTGATAGGTCAGGCACTAGAAATACATTATATTCGTGGGAGAAACTATCTAGAGGTAACATTATTCACTTTGGTAACTATTGAAGTAATAGTGATTGCAATGACAGCTTTTATTTTGTACTTATGGAACCTAGGGTTAGTGTTTCAATTACCATACTTCAATGTTTTTTTTTTTTGTTTTTTTTTCAGCTTGATATCAATGTTGGATCTTCAACCGTTGCAAGAGGGGTTGCCAACCTAGTCCTTGGATACCTTAACAATTTGGTCATAGAATTAGCATTTTTGATACAGGTAAAAATAGTTTATCAATGTGGCTTTTGTAAGAGTATAAAATGACTTGTGCTGAACTCACTAAATTAAGACAAAGGTGAAGAACTGACATAGAATTAATGATCCTGAAAAAATGTGTCATCGCATTTATCAATATCATCAAATTTCTAATCCATTACTGATAATGACTTGCAAATAGTTTCCCCTTTCAACAACTGATTCTATTTGCTAACAATTTTTAGGTTTATTGATGACATCTTAAAAAGTTCACACATAATGTTGTCTATTATTTGAGTACAAATATTTATTTCTATTAAAAAATTAGGATTCAGTGCTTAACACATCTTCACAGTACAATTTGAGGTTCACTGTGTTATCCATTCTTATCTTATAACTTTTTCATTTTGAGTGAGTCCAAAAAAATGTGTTCAAACATTTTTCTTTTGTTGTTTCGTCCTATTGACATTATCAGACATTTATCAGGGAAACACACAAGAGGAGCTCCCAGAAGTCCTCATTGGAACATGTCGACTCAATCATATGGACGCATCCAAAGCATTTATGGTCAAACCATAGTTTATACCTGGGATTAATCTCTTTATAATCTTTGAGGAGCAGAAGCTAAATGTAACGAAATTGGGCTTGGCTTGGGCTTTGGGCCTAGTAGAAAATGGGCCCAAATGTGTAACTGGGCCTGTCAGGGACAGGATCATTGGATGATGACAAAATGCAAACATGCCATAAATATTTGGTCTTTGCTTCGTTTCTGGTCAAATTAAAATTGGTGGACGTTGGTAGGAGTTTTCCTTTGTTGTATACTTGTTTGGGTTATATGTTCAATTTGTAAAGCAATTTGTTCCTTTACTCTTTCTAGTGATGTATTTCACATGAACATGAAACCGTTCTCTTGGACTTGTTCATTGATCCACTAATATCATTTAATTTTGAGTTAGTAAAACTATGAAGTTAGTTTTACTATCATTTGATCACATGCTATCACTATGTTATATAGTCACCATTTTAGTCAACCCGTGTAGCAATTAGGCAATGTATATGAATTTATTAAGAAAAAAAATCTTGTAATCTAATACTGTCCGAACTATATTGGGATTAACTAATTATACAAACCTATGGGTAGTAGCAGTGTAGAAGAATAGAAATAAGTGATCATCTTTATCTTTATGGCAATGAGGTATATGTTTTTTTTTTTTTCCCTCCTTACCAATGTATCCCCAACCCTATTATTAGGGAAGAAGATTAATCTTGTGGGGCATAGTCAAATTTTCCCTCACAACTATTGTTTTTTTTTTCTTTTAAGAATAGAACATATGTCTTCCTCCTAGAACTGTAGGGTACCTATGTCACTACGTTAACGTCCTTATTAATAAGAGGTACATATCTAACCACATGCATAGATCAAACAAAAAAAATCTAATATATTGTTAAAAGAACCTCGAAATCACGCATGTGGATGGGTTGGTAAATTTATGAGACATACATGCATACTTTGGTAAAAATAGCATAAGTATTCTTCCACTTGTTGCCCAAAACAAGTAAGCATTATTTAAATGAAAATTGGCTTCAAAGCCTGACCGACCTTTCTAACTTGCCGTAAATGTTGGCTTTTGCTTTGCAGCTATTATAGATGTCATGTTGCCTTTGTTAGTTGTAGCTGAATCATTATTCTTCGGCCTTGTGATACATTGTACCCTTCTCTCAACACATCAAAATCTTGCTTCAATCTCAATCTTATAAGTTTAATTAGTATAATCATTACGAGCAATCCTTAGTTGCTTATCACATTGTAGATAACAACTTAGATATTATATATTTACCTTTTTTCTTTATGTATTTCATTGATCGTGAGTTTGCACAAAAGTGTGTGCCATTTTTATTCCTAAGCATTCGCAATGTCTCTTGGATTAAATTCCTAATCCTTGGAGTTAAACAAATTGTGGCTTTCATTTCCAATAACATGAAACTGAAGTTAGAATGAGAAAAAGTGCTACTTGTTCGAATACACTTTGATTATCCCATCAACTTATACTAATCTTGTTCTAGACTCAAAACATTAGAGAAAAAAATTTATGTATAGATATAATTTAGTATCTCATTTTTAGATATACTTTAAAAAGAATCGACAGGACGCAAAAATAAATAAGCATATCACTACCATCAAAAAAGCAACAAAACTCACTAAGTTTATCACGAGTGACTTAAACTTAAGATGTAAATTGTCTTCATGCAAAAATCCATGCATTAATGCAAAGATGCAACCACAATTAGAGTGGTTCCAGACATAATGTTATGAGAATTACTTTTAATAAATTTTTTAATAATCACTTTCATAAAAAATATAAAATTCACTGTAATGAAATCTATTATGTCACATTCTTTTGTGAGAGTGATTATCAAAAGTTATCCAACATAAATTCATATAATAACATGACTCTTTCTTTAGGAATGACCATTCTTTGGAGCGAAGAGTTAGGGGAGTGCATACCATAAGGTTGACTAGGGTTATTGCAACAGTTATGGCTTGCCTTGATTTCAGAGCCTAACATCACCAACCCCGGTGTGTTTTAAAGATGTTTAAATATATTTTTAATCAGCATTAACTCTAATCACCAGCAATGCAAGCATTAAATAATTAGTACACACATTCTTGGATGGTTCTGTTCTCTGAAATTTGATTAGAATAATCTTAGTTTTTCTTGTGTACCATGTGAAGTTGCTTCCCTTTTGACCCCATAAGTACTTATTACACTTTGAAAGTTTCCTTTTCTACTCTTTGATCTATACTCATGCATTGAAAGTTTCATTGGTTTGATTTAATTAAGTATGGCATTCAATACTTGTACTATTATCAACGATATATTTGGAACTTCCAAGTCATTTGTTTAAGTTGCATGTGGTTTCCTTTTTCGGTGTGAGCATGTGGTTTCTTTTATTGCATTTCTCTTTGAACATTTACTAGTAATTGTTTAGTAAACTTGCTAAAAGGTAATACATGACCAAAGTGTATTTTAAAATTAATTTTTTTTAACTATACACTGATAAATCTTTTCCATTAATTCTAAAGACATCTACTCCCTCTTATTTCACTATTATTCAACTAATAACTAAAACATTAATTTTGGTTATGACTTGAGCGTCAAAGTCTTTTCTAGATTTATCTTAGAGTACATCAAACGTAAAGATCTTAAATTAGGAAAAACAAAGTTAAGAAAGCACGATAGCCTATCGGAGGTCCAACCAATTTTAAACACATTTTTCTTCCTTTAATCTTAAAATGACAAACTATTGAAATGAGACATAAATTTTATTTTAAAAAAAATAAAATATTTAATTAGATTCCATCAATCTTTCTCCCTTAAATTTTCTTTCGTACAAGTCTTTAAAACATTAAGTAAGAAATAAAAGAAGCTCAAAAGTTTTAATACATCCAATGCATGAGTAAAATCTTAAGAAATTACTTTAAATAATATAATTTGTTATGTATTTTTTAATGCGCCATTCAGAAAAAGAACTTGTTTTTATTTTATTTTATTTTGAGTCATGTACTTACGTTTAAATGTTTGACATATTAGCGTAAACTAAAGTAGCATTTAATTTCTGTACTAATACAAAGTAGACAAAGATAATAACATTGCAAAGACGCCACGTCATTTGTCTCACTCTCATTCTCTAAATACATTTGTGTCCCCAACATCTTATCCTCTATTTTCTTCACATTTTCATATTTTCATGTAAGTTGTTTTTTTATGTTGTACTTGTCTGTCCAAACTATCTGCTTCACAATCTCGTCGGCAGCATTAAAAGTACCTTGACTCGTGAGTTAGCTACACTATACAGCAACGAACCTACTAGTACTGTTTGTGTGACTCTCTCTCCCTCTCACTCACCCTTTCTCTGCCCTTTTTCCTCATCCATCTATCTCTGCTTCAATTTACTACCACAATTGGTAAGGCCCTTCTCTCTCTTTTTCCTGTTCTGTCTTTCTGTCCTCTTCCATTTCCCATGACGATTTCAGAACATGAAAAATAAAAATAAAAACTTTAAAAAGTTCCACCTTTTATGTTGTCCTGAATCATATCCTTGGCAATCAACACATAAAAAAGACACCTTTTTTCTTCTTCTTCTTAAAACTCACCTTTTAGTTGTTGATTTGAAGGACCAAAAGCTGCAAGGAATTCAGATGTTTGGAGCATCAGAAAGGTGCTTGGATCCTCAACTATGGCATGCCTGTGCTGGTGCCATGGTTCAAATGCCACCCCTCAACTCAAAAGTCCTCTACTTTCCTCAGGGCCATGCAGAACACTCCCATGAAAGAGTGGATTTTGGTAGCATCAGAATCCCCTCACTCATCCCTTGCAGGTTCTCTGCAATCAGATACATGGCAGAACAAGACACTGATGAGGTCTTTGTGAAATTGAAGCTTACCCCTTTGAGAGAAAATGAATTGGATTTGGAAGAAGAAGAAGATGAAGGCTGCATTGTTGGAATGAGCAGTACTAATAGTGGAAATGAGGAGATTCAGAAAGCTGATTCTTTTGCAAAGACACTGACACAATCTGATGCCAACAATGGTGGAGGATTCTCGGTGCCTCGATACTGCGCCGAAACCATCTTCCCAAGGCTGGATTATTCTGCAGATCCTCCAGTTCAGAACATTGTAGCCAAGGATGTGCATGGACATTGCTGGAAGTTTAGGCACATCTATAGAGGCACACCAAGGAGGCACCTTCTGACCACTGGATGGAGCAGTTTCGTGAGCCACAAGAAGCTTGTCGCCGGTGACTCCATCGTGTTCCTGAGGGCTAAGAATGGTGAACTTTGTGTTGGGATAAGGAGGGCCAAGAACGGTTATTTCTCACCTTTGATTTCTGGTGGTTTCTTGTGTGACAAGAAACATAATGAGTCTGTTGTTGAGGCTGTGAGTTGTGCTATTAAGGGAAGGCCCTTTGAGGTTGTGTACTATCCAAGGGGCAGCACACCTGAGTACTTTGTTAGGGCCTCACTTGTGAGGGATGCAATGAGAGTGAAGTGGTGTTGTGGGATGAGGTTCAAGATGCCCTTTGAGACTGAGGACTCTTCCAGGATCAGTTGGTTCATGGGAACCATTTCTTCTGTCCAGGTTGCGGATCCGGTTCGCTGGCCTGATTCGCCTTGGCGCCTTCTGCAGGTAAAACCATCTTGATTTAGTTTCTCATTTGTTGACTCTATCTGCATAGCTTAAGCTTTCTTGAGAGATAATTTTTAATATGGTATTAGATCAGAGTTTCTCACTAAGATTCAGTAGCTTAAGCCTTTTTATCAATTGGTTTGCTTTTACTACTTTGTTAAAATATTCAGATCCCCTTCCTCTACTCTTTTCTCAGAGGCTAAACTGATTCTGAGTGATGGTTAAAATTACATCTTTTTTTTTTTTTTTTTGGTAATTAGTAAGATTACATCTTTAATTGGTATTATAATGAACCTTGATCTATTTTTCTTTTAAAAAAACCTTATATGTTTATTTGATTAAGCACTTACTAGTAAGGCAAAAGTTATAATCGTTGACAAAAGTGCAACTTTATTTTCTGATAATTTCTTATAATCGCATCAAGCGTAAAGACCTGTACCCTCACACGCAACATGAGCTAGGGTTTTCAACCCATCAAATCTTAAGGGTGACGCTGACAAAATAAACTAGCAGTTGTATTGATGTGAATTATATTATACAAAGCCATGGTAAATGCTCCTTGTTTCTACATGATAATGATAAATCATTTAACTGACTATATAGCATCACTTCAAGTGTTACTATAATTAGTAAATACAGATTAAAAGTAGCTACTGTTAAAACAACTACAGCAAAGTACTTTGTTTCAGTGGTCAATGCGCATGGCATGAACGGCAAATCTACTTCAAGCGTGTCTGTTAAGTTCTGACAATTCTTCCTTGCAAGTACCAAGGTTGCTTGAATGAGTGAATTTCATGTGACAAAAAAATTATTGAGTGCAAGTGTACCACTCTTCATTGAACTTTAGTAATAAAATATGAAATTTAAGGCAACCTTTTAGCACTGCTACTATTTTTTAATTTTTATTGGTTCTATTTGGATTGAAGTTTTTCTTGAAATCTAGATTGCTCTAAATAAATTTTCTTCATATAATGTTTCAGGTGGTGTGGGATGAACCAGATTTACTGCAAAATGTGAAGTGTGTGAGCCCTTGGTTGGTTGAACTAGTCTCAAACATGCCAACCTACCATCACCATCATCTTTCTCCATTCTCATCCCAAAGAAAGAAGCCAAGGTTTCTAGAGAACCCTGATTTTCACCTCACCAACCAACGTCCAATGCCAGCATTTTCCAGCAATCTCATAAATCACAATAACTCCCTGTGTAACCACATTGGAGAGAATAGCCCCGTAGGCATACAGGGAGCCAGGCATTGTGCTCAATTCGGAATGTCTCCATCAGATTATTCTCCATTCAGCAAGCTTCCATCATCACAATCACATCTTGATATATCTTGCTTGCTAAGTGTTGGAAATTCCGACCTCAAATCGAAGGACAGAAGCAATGAAGTGAAATCACCAACACCTCACATCTTGTTGTTTGGACAAGTGATTCACACGGAACAGAAGAGCTCAAACAGTTGCTGTGCTAGCACAAATGGGAATATCAGTTCATCTGATGAAGGGACTTTGCTGAAAGAATCAAATGCTTTGGATGAAAATAGTCCAACAGAGAATTCTTCTAATGGAGGGTCTCCCTGGTACAAAGATCAACAGAAACCTGATCTTCGAACCGAAAGCGTTAACCTGTTATGTTTGGCCTTATAGCAAAGGAATGCGTTTCATTTGCTGTGTGTGCCAGTGACACATCAAAAGAGGCTAACTATTCTTTCTAATTTCAGCTGCCACTCACAGCAGTAGGATTTGCAAATTTTCCTTCGGCATGATTTTACCTAGGTGCAATTTAACAAAAATATCTTCATTATTTTCGTTACAACTGAATAATAGCTTTGATGAACTAAAGTGATAATATTTTTGTTAACTCGCACCTAACTGAAATTTTCTGTTTTTTCTGCAAGATTTTCTTCTGGAGCTGTGTGAGAATTCCATTTCTTTCAATTATGGGATGATATGACTCATGTATTTCTCTATTAAGGAAATTTTTTCAAGGGATTGCTTCTTGACTCTATATTTAAAGACTCTTTGGGTATGTTTGGAATCAAACAAGAAATAGCCCATCACTCTTCTGCAGTCCAATTTGTAGTTACTTTAAGGAACATTCAACTAACATGTCCCATGTAGAATAAAGAACTTCCTTTCTTTTGGATTCTTCTTTGAATTTCACTGCGGGTATGGGCCACATTTTGGTCATCTCAGCAAGATACACTAAACACAAAGTTCTCTAGGGAATTGGAGCATTAAGACAAGGAACTCAAGAAAAAAAAAAAACCAATAGTGGCAATACAGTGATTAGGGGTGAATAACTGAATTCTATTAAGCTGAAGTTGATAGTCACAAAGATGCAGGCATCAGCATCCAATGTGGTTTTTAAGGATTCACCTTAGTACTACTAAACAGGGTTTGAAAAGGGCAACAACAACTTGTAGTAGATTCTGTTGGCCTTTTTATTTTTATTGCTGGGCTTGCATATGTACACGTTTTTGTGTTTTCCTTTTAAATAATCTGTAATGGAATAATAAATATTATTACTTCCTCCCAAACTATCTAATTAGAAGCTCCTGAGTTGTTGAGAAGCTTCATCATGAAGTTGAATCTGATATCTGGAGAGGTCTTTGGCTTAGGCCACTTTGCTTCTTCTGGAACCTTGATACATTTGAAGCCTTGGCCTTGGTATAACTTTGTGGCCATATCATTGTTCAAATCACAGTGCAATGCAATTGCATGACAACCCCAACTTCTGGCTTTTGATTCTGCCTTTTCTATCAATTTTTTAGCTATACCCTTTCGCCGAAAGTTTTCCCTCACTGCCACATTTGCTATGTATGCAATTCCAGTCCTACAATAAAACTAATCTAATTAAAAGTTAACCAAGGATATCGTCAATAATGCAAATATGCAGAAGTAGCGAATGGTTACCCGTTTTGGAAGGTAATGGAGGGTTCGAAATCCTTATTAGACAAGATTCTATGTGTGAGAAAATATTTTTGGCACATCTAGTTTAAAGGCAAGTCTACTCTAACCATAGCGATCAATACCAATAGATCAGAATTTCCATTGTGAATGCCAAGGTAATGGGACACATTTTCTGTTCAAATCTTGAGATTTGAACATTATGCACCAACCAAATCAAAAGTGGACAATCAAATTCGATTCAAGAGGATATAGCTTGCACACATTGAAGCTTATAATGACGAAATGTATCATGTTTTGCTTCATGGCTAAACTATGATTTAATTTAATGTATCAGTGTTTCACTCACCTTCTCCGTCGCCGCGGCCCCTTTCTTGGTAGAAAGTCTGCAAGATTGTCTACTGTTAATATACCAGCCACACATCCCTTGTTGAGGCCGAATTTCCCGTCAAAGCCACCACCAATCTTGAAATCTCCAATTCGCAACAAAGAAGTTTCATCGAGCAAGCTGCCAATGACAGCAACCAAACAGATTCTTCTGCAACCTCTCGGCCTAGCGAGCCCTGCTAGCATAGATGCTAACATAGCCACCAACAATCTGTCTATCCTCAACACAAAATCTAATGGGAAGGAATACTCAGGGAAGAAGGTGCTGCAGTGAATCTCCGCCACTTCCCAGTATTCCACTAACCTCGCCTCGCGGACAATAATTTCAGGAGATACTGCTGGGAACAAATCAACAACTTGACTTGCCCTGCAAATTCCTAACATTCAAAAACCAGAATTTTAAACTTGTAGTAAAGTTAACCTCTCTTAGTCAATCTATGCATAACAATTAACAAGTAGGACAAGCGAGAACATGTAGTCCTGTAATCAGGTGAAATAAAAGGCTAAGTGGCAAAAAAATGGAAAATTAGATGACTTAATGTAACTATACATATATCTATATGATGCTTGCTCCTCATTGTTGATAATTGTAAATAAGAAAGGGGTTTGAAAACTGAATAAGTGGCATGATCAGTCTCTAATGCTGAAAATAGCAGAAAATTAATTGCTGCAATTTTTATTTTATGTGCAGAAGTTTATATAATCATGATTCAATCTAACAAACGCATCGTTATTTCTCATCCAAATATCTAAGTCTTTCTAATAAGTTGACCAAGGCTTACATATGTTCAGACACATGCTAATTCTCAGAACTGGATAAATTACAAAATGACCAACCTTCGATTCATTTCATCATTTCTATAACAATTAAAAGACTTGATACATATATGGTGAAACAAAAAATTCAATAGTTCATATAGCTGAATTTACTGAAGATATGTTAACACCAAAAAGAAGTAGGTACCTGATTTGGAGAGGGAAATGAGAGAGAAATCATTAGAGGAAGGTGAAATTTGTGAAGGAAAAGATGTTGGTGTCTTAAAACTAACACTGAAAGGTGAGATTCTGTGGTTAGTTATGGAAGCTGAGAAAACTGAGATTCCCAAAGGAGTAGAAAGCATTTCTTGGAGTGAAAAGCGAATGTGTATGTCTATTTGTACAACTCCAAATCTGCTCACTGAAATTGAAGTATCACAAATATTCTGTGAATGGAAGAAGCTGCTGAAGAGGGAGTGATGACATGGCATGGCATGACAAGGGCAGGAGAGGGTGAGAAATTGGATTAGACTTGGACACTTGGCTATAATGCCTAAGCTAGGTGTCCCCACATCGGCTAAGGAATTTTTTAAAACACTTAAAAAAAATATTTTGCAAATAACTCATGGGTAAGAAAATATAGTGGTTTTGTAAATTTGTGCGAGATTACAGGTTTAAATTTGATGAGAAGAAAAATGGAATTTTAAGAATTAAATATAAATTATCTGTTTATTTTAAATATCAATAAGTTACTTCTTTTGTTCTAATTTATTGTTTACATCAATTCCGTGTGTGGTGTATATATATATAACTTTAGTAAAATTAGTTGAGCTTTTTTTTATTATCAAAATCACATAACTTATTGAGGTCCTAGTTGAAACTACAAAATTGTCTTGCACAAATTAATTAAAAATTAAATAATAAAAAGTTTCAGTTAAATATATTTTTTATTTTTAAAAAATTATAAATTTTATGTTTTTTTTATTAAATAGTCCTTAACAATTTTTTTTATAAGATTTAGTCCCTAGAATTTGTTCGTGAAAATTAACATGATAACATGATAATATTATGTGTTAATTTTTTTTTATTATCAAAACCACAGAGCTTATTGAGGTCCTAGTTGAAACTACAAAATTGTCTTGCACAAATTAATTAAAAATTAAATAATAAAAAGTTTGAGTTAAATATATTTTTTATTTTTAAAAAATTATAAATTTTATGTTTTTTTTATTAAATAGTCCCTAACAATTTTTTTATAAGATTTAGTCCCTAGAGTTTGTTCGCAAAAATTAACATGATAACATGATAATATTATGTGTTAATTTTGTGTAGACACGTGACTTATTAAATTGTCAAGTTAATGGTCCAATTTGATAGTAAACTAAATTTTATAAATTTTTTTTGATATAATGCATTAAAATATTGAAATTTTTGTTTTTTAAAATATTTTTTTATAATTGAATCTTTAATAATTGTATCGGAACCAAACTCAAAACTAAAATCACAATGATTAGAAGAAGATAGAGTAGTATTTATTAAGATTCTAGGCACATTCACTTCAACTCGTGTAGCATTAACTAGTGGGTTTATACTAATTGGTTTATGGATAAGTTAGGCATAAGGGAAGAATGACTGTAACTGAGTTAAGCTAAATAGAATGCAATGAATGACATGAATAAGTAGCCATTTTCTTTTTCGAGCCCCTCCTTTGCTTCCTTTGGTGGTTGTTGGAACTGTGAAGAGATAGAGAGAGAGAGAGAGAGAGAGAGTGCTTCATCTTCGGCAGTTGATTGTGTGTTAGTGATGGTTGGGCCGTCAGTTCACCCAATCGAAGCGCCGCCGCTCACTGCGACGGAGAACGCCAACGCCAACGCCGTGCCCCGCCACACCCTCAAGGACACCCAGGGCATGCCAGGAACCCTCGGCGGCTTCCTCCTGCGCTTCCTTCAGTTCGCCTTCGCCGTCGTCTCCCTCTCCGTCATGTCGTCCACCTCCGATTTCCCTTCCGTCACCGCTTTCCGGTCTGCCCTACCCCTACACTACGCTCTTCTCTTCTCTCTATCAAATTTAATTTCAACTATTCAGCTCATTCCATAACGCTAGGGTTTACAATATGAAAATCATCGTAATAATAAAAATAAATAAATTTAAGAAATCAGCTCTTTTCATTGTTTATTATGTATCTATTTTGAAGGCTGTCATTGATCGATTGTTTGTTTGAGCCTTTGCCTCCCTAATCTATTGAGAGGAGTAATTAAATTGTGTTTGGGTAAATTGAGCTCACAGTTTGAGTTAGAGACTTAAATCTTAGGGCAAGAAATGAAAATAAAGGATTTGGGATTCACGTTGCAAATTGTAGAGCAATAACTCCACTAATTTTATATCTTTGTGTTGTATCTCTAATGTAGTGTTTGCAGAGGTTGATTATTAGGACTGTATTTTTCATGGTATTTAATTAGATTCATATCATAGCATAAAAGATTTTGTATAAATTTGATGTGGCCAGCTACCTAGTTGCTGCTGTCAGCCTGCAAAGCTTGTGGAGCCTCTCGTTGGCAATTGTCGATGTATATGCCATTTTAGTGAGGCGTGGCTTCCGGAATCCCAGAGTTACTAGCTTATTCTCTATTGGCGATGGGGTAAGATTGGTGTATATGCCATTTTAGTTAACTTGCGCAATTGAGCTTGTATGGTCGGTGTATTATTCTCGTGTGCTGTATTCTTCAGAAGTGATGTGACCATGGTAGCATTACTTTGTATTGAAGAAGTTCCATGTTACCATGCAAAAAGAATATAACCATATACTTGATAGTGTTGTCTTTGATCAGGGACAATCGTCCTTTGAAGGAAATATGAATGAATCAGACTTATATGATTTGAAAATGACTTAAACTCTGTACATATGCAAAATGCATCATGTTAGCTTTGGAGCTTATTATTTATGAAGAGAATGCAGAGACATGCATATATGGGGTTTTGCTTAAAATGTTTTTATTTCTGTGAAGCTAAGATTTTTCCTCCCATGATTTCTGCTGCAGATTACATCAACACTTACGTTTTCTGCAGCCTGTGCTTCTGCTGGTATCACAGTCCTTATCGGCAATGATCTTAATCAATGTGCAGCTAACCATTGCAGCCGGTTTGAGACAGCGACAGCCATGGCATTCATGAGTTGGTTTGCGGCTTCGCCCTCGTTTATTTTGAATTTCTGGACGCTGGCCTCCAAATAGGAAGTAGCAAGGAAAGCTTTTTAGCTATACCACGTGTTTGCATAAATTAACTCTGTGGACTGAAAGCCCTCATTGTTGCATATCATATTCATGAGCTTGAAAACTTCAGTGTAGATGTTTTTAAACAATGAGATCGTAACTTTGCAAGTAAACTACGTTTCTACATGACACAACATAAAGCTAAGAAGTGGGAGTTACCGTATGAGTTATGGTGCACAGCAATAATTCAAGCAGAATCCAACCAAAGTTTAGATAGATTCAAGGGAGATTATGGAAAGAATAACGAAGTGCCGTAAATTATTTGTCACTCGTCCACCCTAAAGTTAACAAAGTATGACAACTTATTATTTGATTCTCAAGTTTCTCAGAAACCGTCAATTGTGTAAGTTAATTTAGGACGTGTCTGTAAGTTTTGTTTTGAAGAGGAATTAAATGATTTATAAGCTTTAAAAAATCTTTCCTTTCATTTCCTTCACCTTCAAGGCAAAATTTGCTTTTAGAGTGAGTAACGTTGTGGAGGCTAAAACTGCAAGGGAATGACTTAATAATAATTTTGATTAAATAGAGTTAGGTACATGAATGTGTAGTATATTGTGAAAAAGTTTGATATACTAAAAATAGAGATATTAGTATTTCATTTCATTTGAGTATAAATTACCAATGTCCAAAGTTCATTCAACTTTAATTTAACTAATCTGAGTTAAGTCGATTTATTTTGAGGTAAAATTCTCTCAATGTTATTTTTAAAAAAAAAATTTATCCATGATACTTGAATTTAAATTGTTTAAAATGACAAGTGTTGAACCCTTTAAATGAACTAAATATTGATGTTAAGATCTAAATTATTGGAATTTAATTTTAATTTTGTGTGTAAATTAATATATTATTAAAAAATATTTAAATTATGTAAAATTAAGAAAATAATTTCTATGTACCGAAATATAAGAAAGTTTCAACTCTATCTCAAGATGACATTCCACTTTCTTTATTTGGAGACACGGTGAATTCATCAAAATTATTCCAAAATAAAATTAATAATAATCTTTACTATTAATAATGTCTTTAAACAAATTTAATTGCTAATTGGTTTTTTTAATCATTATATCCCTTTCTCATTTAAAGCAAAACTATTCATTTTCAAATTTTTAATTCTAAAATTTTGAATTATTTTCTAAAGATAAATATATTTTTTATTTGGACACATTAAATGTCTATTAATAAAAATTAAATACAACTCCTTTACGTTACTCATTAACATTAGATTAAGAGAGATATCACTTAACCTATTAACTCTCGAGAAAATTTTCAACTTTTTCCTTCTATCATTTACCCATTTTCTAGTATAAATATTTGATGTTATAAGGAATATCAAAATTATTAATTTAATAACTTAAAAAGGCTTTTTTCATTTCATTGTGAATTTCAGAATTTGTAAATGAGAAAAATCGGAGTAGCAGTATAAAGTGGATCACACACGTCACTTTAAAAATTCAATGGTAAAATTCACCGTCTTATTCTTGATTGAAAATCAGATCCGATTTTGCCGAAGCCAACGCCGGCTTTTGCAGTTCAACTCAACAACACTCCTCACTCCTCCCAACAATAAACAGAAAAAAAAAAAAAAAAAGATCGAAAGCGAAAGAGAATTGCTGAACAATCTTCTTTCCATTTTTGATATCTTCCTTTTCCCCTCGATTTAGGGTTTTCGAGAAATCGATGTCGAACCATCACCGTTCTTCCAGTGGCGCTTCGTCTAAGACCGGCCTTCTTCCACCTCAAGAACTCCTCGACGATCTCTGCAGGTCCCCTCTCTCTTCTCTTCTTCTCCGTTTTTTCAAAATCTGATTTCGAGTTTTGAATTCTCTTTCGAATTCTGATTTCGGCTTTTTGTTACATTGCAGCCGATTTGTGTTAAATGTGCCGAAGGAAGACCTTCAATCATTCGAAAGGATCTTGTTTCTTGTGGAGTATGCGCATTGGTTCTATGAGGATAATTCTGTAGAAAACAATCCATCTCTGAAGTCGTTGAATCTGAAGGAGTTCACTTCTTTATGTATCCTCACTAATATACATCTGTTTAATTTTCAGTCCTTTCAGTTTGCAATTACATAATTTAGGTTTTAGTTATAATGATTTATATGCTGTTTTCCTTAATTTCTAGCAGTGTTTAATAGTTGTGATGTTTTGAAGCCTTATGTGGCCCATATAGATGATATATTTAAGGACTTCACTTCCTACAAGGTTCGAGTTCCAGTAACTGGAGCTATAATTCTTGACGAAACCTATGAAAGGGTAAGCCAAGGATAAAGGCTCGCAAAAATTCCGACTATTTTTTCTTTTATGTAGGAAGACATATCTATTTGCGCACTCATTTTCTAGTGTTTCCTTGAAACCCTAATGTTTTCTCAACAGGTGCGAAGTAAGTTTCTTTAATTGTGTTGAAATTTTTACCTTATGTCTCGAAGAAAAGCATAAGAACTTTATAGGTAAGAAGATGATTAAGTTTATTTGAGTTTGAAGCTTGTAACTTAGTTATCAACCTTTTTCCTGACGCAGTATATTCCATATGGTAAAGCTATACTGTATATTACAATTTGTCATCAACTTCTCTAGGTTGAAGACAGTTATTTTCCAATGCAATTTATCATTTGTGTTTTGAGCCATATTTACTTACATGCGATGCTTTCTATTGACAGTGCTTGCTAGTGAAAGGATGGAAAGGCTCAAGTTGGAGCTTCCCACGTGGCAAAAAGAGCAAAGATGAAGAAGATCACGCATGTGCCATCAGAGAAGTAAGCAGGAATCTTTAGAGTTGTCAGTCTTTCATTCTCTTCATGTAAATGACTCTTTCCATGTGCTTCATTAATTTGGACTGTAGGTTTAGGACAGATAGTTGCTCATTCATAACAAAAATTGATATAGATTGAATACAAGTAATATGAATTAGCTAATTTGTCCCTAACTAGGAGTCTTGCCGTAACTTTTCCTCATTTGTTAGTTTGTGGTAAATGCAGGTCATGGAAGAAACAGGTTTTAATGTTGCAAAACTTCTTGACAAAGATGAATACATCGAAGTTATTTTTGGACAACAGAGAGTGCGACTATACATTATTGCTGGTGTGAAAGATGATACTGCATTTGCTCCACTTACCAAAAAGGAGATCAGTGTATGTGATTCTTTTTAATCATATTTGAGGTTATTATCATTCTATGTTCTGAAGATTAGAGTTATCATTACAATAAGAGTGGTACTTCATACTTCTAGAACTCTCATAAAGTAGTTTAGGATACAATAAGAGAAGGGAGGATAAATTATTCTCGAAAACAGGGAAAGCCAACGATAACAAAAGTCAGAGTGCTCAGAAAACGTCTAGCATTATATAATTTGATTATTTGACAAATAAAAATATATTTTTTGGTTATTTAATACACATAAGAGATACTTATACAATCTGAACAGAACACTTTTGACTTTGAAATCATTTATGAATTTACAAATCCAAATATGATTTTTCATAATTACTTTTGGTGGGTCCTATGTCTTAGTCATTATAAAAACTTTCTTCATGTTGCTGACAATTGTAGGTGTTCAAAATGATGAGAAATTCTTTGTTATCTGTGTTCAGGAAATTGCATGGCAGAGGCTTGATGAACTTCAACCAGCAAGTGATGAACCAATATCTCGTGGGATCACTGGCCTCAAGCTTTATATGGTGGCCCCTTTTTTGGCGTGAGCACAACTTCATATGATTTTGATAGTTTTGGTGAATGTCCCATGTGCTGTTGAAATTTAAAAAGACAATAATGTCTTCTTACAGATCGTTGAAATCATGGATTGCAGCACACCCACCCCCTATGGCTCCAAGGCCTGATTTGCCTCTTAAAGGTAAGTCCTATTTACTACAAATGCTGGATGTTTGTATTGATTACAAACATCGGTTATGTGTTGGTGACAGCAACCTTCTGCATTGTGCTAAAAAGTAGTTCTTGTTTAACTGCATGAGTCATGGATTGTAGTTTAGTTACTCACTGTCAACTCCTGACTTCCGTCAGACTAGAGTAATACTTTCCAACAGCTAGTTCATTGTTTTGCACTACGTTATGTGTGCACTTCATCTTGACCACTCATTTTCATCTTGACCACTCATTTTTAGAGTTACCTATGATATTCGTAAAGTGAGATATGTCAGTATTAGTTAACTATGATACTGTTTTGCAACAAAAGATTTGTAGTGTACTAGATTTGTCAATCAATAAGGGATTCAAAAGGAAAGCTGATGGTGGATGGGATTGCATAAATATTACATGTTTTGAATTGAGTTACTGCAATGCATTTCTAGTTTGATCCTTGTAGATTTCCTAAACTGTTCATTTTTGCATTATTTAGGGTTGCTGACGGACCTTTACTTTTTGTTAAGGAATTTGCGTGTGGAAAGCAAAGCACGGTTCTACTGGGAGTAGCTCAATATTGATCGATAGCCAGCCCCAGCCAATGAAACCCGAAACTGATTCTCACAATGATGTTAGGCCTGGCAAGAGCTTCAGGAGTTTCAAATTTGACACTGCTTCGATTTTACACGCCATGGAATCTGCCTTTTCTTCTTGAAAGTGTCCAGCAACCTTCCTGTAAAGTTCTTGTAAGTTGTAACTGAATTGATTTCCACCTTTTCACTCGTATGTCAAAGTCGGTAGTAGTCACTCTTCATTCTAATTAGGTAGCTGTACATGATGTTTGTCAGATTTATCTGGTTGAGTAATGTGTACATTGTGTACAGGAGGCATTTGTTTGTGTCTAAATAGTATTCTCAGCTACTGTGGAATCATCCATGAAAGTAGAAATTTAGTCCAATGTAAAATTTATTCTCAATCATGGCGGGGGAGTGAGGTAATCTATCTTATCAGTAATTTGACTTTTAAATTATTTAGTAATTCGCATTAACTTGTTTAATGCAATAAGATTGTTAGTAATTTAGATTACTCAAGTAAAATTCACGTTGCTTTTAAAGTTATAATGTGAATCATATGATGACCATCTCTAAATAATCTTAAATAATTATATAAAAATAACAATAACATAACAATAATTATAAAAAATAATAATGAAAATAATAATAGAAATAATAAAAGTAATAATAATTAATAATGAATAAGGTATATTACCTCGTTACCTTTTTTATATGCTAAATAAGGTAATATAAATTTTCATTTACATTATTTGTGTAAGTTGGTAATTTTTTTAATAGGTCTTATAGATTACCTAATAATTTTCGAGGCATGGTGTCAAACGCCCCTTGAAGTGAAAGTTATGGTATCTAATGTTTTGTTAAAATCTGGCAACTTAACTACCTATGCCAGAAAAATGACACTTCTGCCTAAGTCCAATAATCGATGAATTGAGAATGGTCCTACCCGAGATTTATGTAAAAACTTAAAATAGCAAATCATAGTCGACCGGAAATAAAAATAATATCAATTCATAAATCAGAAATCTCGTTGCATCCCAGTTCATATAAACGATTGGAGTCTGGGAGAATGCGTCATACGATCTCTGTCTCATTACAGATAGTCATTCTTAATCTTATTGCGTGATGAATTCAACACCTCAGTATTTATTGCGTAAAATGAAATTTGCATAAGAAAAAAAATATATAATTGGGAAATTAAAAACTGAAGTTTTAATTACCTATACTCATTCATGTAATTTTCAAGTAAAAGTGATTTGCAACTCTAATCTATCGCCAAAGCGATCATATTTTCATTCGAAAATTGTTTTACAAATTTGTCTTGGGTTTGGCACCAGCAACACGCCTTGTCAACGACCGCATGGTCACAAATTCTTCTGCAGCAGATGGGTGTATTCCAACCTAGAGAAAAGACACTACATTAACTTAAAATGAAAGGAGTAACATATTGAGTAGTTAAAATTTGATCCCCCTACTACTACTCTCAACAATTCTATATCATAGTTGTCATATATAGTTACAAAGATTTGACTATTGTCATATATAGTTGAAAAAAATTGACTATTCAGATAGTTGTTATCGTAGTTGACCCTTTTAGCTTTATTTTGTACCATACCATTAAATGATAGAGAAAACATCTATCGTTATCCCTACCACTGCCCTCAGACAGCAGGAGAGAACAATCAAGAAAGCAGTGAACATTACCGTGCTATCAAACTGTGCCTTGGTGGCTCCACACTTCAATGCAACAGCAATACCCTATTGATAACCAAAGAGAAAATGAGCAATAACGTCTAGAAGCATCAAACATCGGCATGAACACAAGCACCATGCATTGCACACGACGCATTAACCCTGAACAGTAAACAATTTTTCGCATGACAGCAAAAAAATGCTATATGCATTTCAGAGATAGCATTCAGTGTGATCCCATTAGGATACCTGCATAATTTCTGGCGAATCAGGCCCACACATGGATGCTCCAATCACTTTATCTGTCTCGGCATCAACAACAAGCTTCATAACAGTTTTTTCTTGTCGCCTATTTGGAAAATATTAGCAATTAACATAATAATAATAATATATTATGCAAATCATTGGTATCCAATAAAGGCAACGTGGGTGATGTATCCAAATAAACTGCACATACATACCCAGAAATGGTATTTTTCATAGGATTGAAGGTTGATGTGAAAACTAACACATCACCATTTGTTCGCTCTATTGCCGCCTCCTCACTGAGGCCAACTACACAAAGTGGTGGAATGCTGCAGAACAACGGAAAAGAATGGCAGTATATTAATCCAACAGAGCAATACTGCAATAGAAGATAACATTTGTGGAGAAGAGGGTATATGTCATCGACAGTTGAAAAAGTACAAAATGGTTAATAGTTCCCACGTTTTATGCAAAAGGAACTATACCCGAACACTGCACAGGGGATGTTACTGTAGTCTGGCTTACTTGGTTGCCCACCAAACACTGTTTTCTGCATGTATCCAGATAAAGTAAAATAAATGCATGCGTTAAACAACAATAAATAACATCCTTGCAAGAGAAAACAATCATTGACACCTCCCTCCCCAAACCAAAAGCTAAACAGGTATGTTAATCCACCAAATATAGGAAAACTTACTGCAAAGCATGTTCCTTCCATCAAAGCTACTGGTGTAAGATTGTTTCGGTTTGTTACATCACCCACAGCCCATATGCTAGGTATGTTGGTACGTGAGTACTCATCTACCTGAATACAATGAATGCAGAATATTTAGAACCACGTGTGTCAAATCATTCTCTAGCTCTATACAGCTGTCCAATTCAACATATAGTCATTGACAAAAGCAGTTCATAGTATATAACCTAAGATCAATTTGCTTCAAACATCTATATTCCCATTGATATAGAAACTGATAAGAGAATGCTACATCAAACGAAGATTTTGTCAAAAGGCAATATTTTCCTTTGCCTTCTTAAAGGGACATAGTGCATGAAGGCTCTGTTTTCTTTTCTACTTGGGAGGTCGGTAAGTTAAATATATAAATTTCAGTATATACTTTATAATTCATTTGGAGCTCTCATAATAACAGGGCTCAACACACTAGTCATCATGACAAACAAATTATGGCATTTGGAGCTTGATAATTCCAGTAGAAAATAGTCATACGTTGTATCTGTTATCTATATAACCAAGTATGAAGACCAGGGTTTGATATTATAAAATCACGATAGTTCCACATATCATACAGATACAGGTCATGAAATGTGAACAACTCAATCTTAGCAGACTTTCACCAGCATTCAAGAAAACCAGTGAATGAAAGAGGGAGTTGCAAACCTTTACTGCTCCAACATTGTCAAGCTCGACACCTACAGCTTCTAAATTTAACCTCTTAGAATTAGGGGCCCTACCTGCAGCCAACAAAGGTTACTTAAGAATACATACATTTTCAAAAAGGCAAGCAAAAAATACCACGAGATAAAACTTGAGAGAAACATTTTTCAGTGCTTCTACGCATACTTGCAATGTTAAAGTGTCACGCTCCAAGTTAAAAAATCATTAAACATTAACTGATCAAGTTATCAAGTATAAGTAAAAAAACAAACTCAATGGGATGATTATATGGAAAGACTCCACGAAATCTTTTAATTAATAAAGATATTATTACAGAATTCGTTTATAGCTACAGTTAAACTACCAGATGATCCTGAAAGTGTGTTAATAATACTAACACTACCACTATCATCCTCTTAAAAACAAACCAATTTAAAAGTGCATGTTCTCTGCATTCTTACCGGTGGCAAATAGAACAACATCAGCCATCAGCTCCTCACCATGATCTGTAACAACTTTAATGCCATCCTCTGTTTTGATCAACTAGAAAATAAAATTTATTGAAGTTAGTTAAGTTGCCAACTAAAAGAAATGAAAATGAATTTTTACAGATTAAAGAGTTAGTTCATCATAAAGTTTCAAAACCTCAAAAGGAAATACCTGTGTTAAATTTGTCCTTGGATGTAAATTAATTCCCCTGCCTTCAAGATTTCTTGCAACCACCGCTCTCATTTCATCATCAAAACCTCTGCAGAAGAATTTTATTCAGCATGACTGTTACAGAGCCTATAAACTAATAAGTGAAGCAAACAAAACAAAAGGCAGCCTATCAATTATAAGTAGTATGGTGAAAGATCTTTTTTTTCCCAATTTCGTTGCCATCACAACAATCAAAATAGCTATCAACAAAGAAGTTAAACATTAAACGTGTATGTTAAAACTAAACCTCAGCGGAAGTTCCTTTCTGAAAACAAGATTGACTGTGGAACCCATCCCCTGCCATATAGATGCAAACTCAACTGCTATATAGCTGAAAACAAAATAAGAATTAATTTTCATGAACGGGTATGTAGTTAAACTAACAGTCTAATACAGCATCAGAAGAAGAGAAAAAAAAACACACCCTCCTCCAAGAACCACAGTACGTTTAGGCAACTCCTCTAAACTTAGTGCTTCATCAGATGTTATGCCCAACTCCTGTAGAATAGGCAGATGAACTACTATTATATAACATATCACATAATCATACTCATAAGCCTATAAGACAGAGCAATCATGTCCATAGCATCAGTTTGCGATAATATTTCAAAATAAGCAAATTCACCTGTCCTGGAATATTTGGAAGTTGAGCCCTGCTGCCAGTTGCAATCAGTATGTGCTTTGCTGAATAGGACAATTTGGTGCCATCCAATTGTGTCACCTCAACTTCATTTGGACCCGCTAACTTTCCCTCACCTTCAAATAATTTAACCCCAGCATTGGATAACAACCGCTTGTAAATCCCATTTAATCTATTGATTTCATCCGTCTGCAGTTCGACAAAACATAGATGATTGAACAAATGGAAAATAACTGCCTTTATTATTATTATTATTAGTAGTAGTAGTAGTAGTAGTAATAGTAGCAGTATTACTATTAGTATTGTTTTNACAGACCGCATTCTACTACAATGCAAAACAGGTATGCAGAATTTATAAGACACTAGAAAACCAAAGGCAACAGAAACCACAGCTTTACTACATTGATCTTGATACAAGAAGAAACAGTAATGCATTACAATATTATACAGAAAATTAATATTTATGATACAAACATAAGAATATTGAGATACCTTCTTTTGCAAGAGCTTCTTCCAATTGAAATCAACCTTCTCACTCAATTCCCACCCATAATTCCTAGCATCCTATCAAACCACAATCAAGCTTGTTAAATCAACACGAGAAATACAAACATTGATACACAAAGCAGTATGAACCAACTTATATATATGTACTGATTCATCAACTAATGACATAATATTGAATTGCCATCAGGACCGAATCCTTACCTCAAGTTCACTTCCAAAAGATGCTCCGTAGACCAAAATCTTTTTGGGAACACAACCACGAATAACACACCTTCAAAATAAAATAAAAAATTAAAACAATTGTAATCATTTTGATGAATTACTTGGTAATCATTTAGTGCTGATATTCAGAGCTAAAAGTGCTTTACACTAGCAATAGATCAAGAAAGACCATACTATCACTACATCATAATGCAATAAGGAGGTGAGTCAGTTAAGCTTCCCAACAATATCTGGATGACAATGTAACCTGCTACCCAAAACAACAACAATCGAGCCTTATGCCCTTACACTCAAGAACTAATGTTACATCAAAACTGTGCCGAACGAGCAATTAATTATCTAATTTCCAATTCCATTCAATAATAGCAGAAAATGTACAAGTTTAAATCAACTCACGTTCCGCCAACGCCTCCAATCGTTTCTGAGCTAATTGGATGAAATGGAAGCTCACAAATCCCAACCTAGTAAGTAAACACAGGTTTCAAAATGTAATCAGAACACACCAAACAAACCAAACAAAAGAAATCATGATATTCATACTACTAGCTAGGTTAGCTAAAACAAGATCACGATTCCATTACCTTAGCTCCGAAATTGGCGGAAAATCTGGCGGCACGAACGCCGCCACTTCCAGCACCAATAACAAACAAGTCGAAGTCAAAATTGGTCCCTTCTTCAGCTGCAGCTGCGCCCGATGCAACAGGTTCACCATCGATCAGCATCTTTCTAGCCATTGCTACGCTATCCAACCAAATCAAACCAACTACCGTTACGGTTCAATGCTTTAGTTGCCGCGAGAGAAAATAAAGTGAAATTGAAGAACTCGTTAGCGAGATCTGAAAAGAGCGAAGTAAAACGCGGAATTCACCTTTTGTCGTTTAACAGAGAAGTTAGGTTTAGAAGTGAGTGAGTGAGTGAGTGAGTGAAGTGAACGACAATAAATGTCAGAGACAGGGGAGCTAGACAGCGGGGAACAGTGAGTCAGAAAGCAGATATCTCTATCGTGTACGAAGGGTTGCCACGGATTGGAAATTACTCTTTACCTAATTTCTATTTTTTTGTCCTTCTAAATTTGGTTATAAATGTTGATGGATAGTTTTAGTTAATACTAGTAAAATTGATTAATTCATAAGTTGTTATAGAAAAACTTGTGTATCATTAATTAGTATGAAATTTAATGTATAAATGATTAGCCCCGTACCAATTGATTAGGACCGTGATTGGATGTTTCATAATAAAAAGACAAAAATAGAGATGATTTCATTTTACTACTAATTTATTTTCTGTTTTTCAATTCGTTTTCTAGCTAATAAATACTTTTTAAATTTGTCCTCTAGTTTTTTTAAACTGAAACATTTATTTTCATCAATGGATAATATATTGAAATAATAAATTGCTCACAAGATAATATCCTCTGTTTTCTTCTTTGGTTCGCCAGAAAGGAGAAAAGAAAAATTAAACACCAAGATTACAGCCTCACATGGATTCATCCTCTAATTTAGGAGTGAGTCAAAGTGAATAAAGTCGGTGAAAATAAAACTGAAGGACATAATGTATAGTTTTCGAAAATATAAAGGACTAAAGAGGGAAGCATACATGATTGAGCGTTTATTAATATAAATATTAAAGTGGGATATGTCTTAATCTCATTAAAGATATTCTTATATAGTTGCACATTTGCACTATAAGTATTAATAATATCAGCGATAAGACAAATGACAAAGACACGCGGACATAAAATTTTGTATTTAGACTTGAGAGGGATAAGACTCTATCTGCTTCTGTTCCTTTATCATGTCTCTATATCAAAAGCAGCAATTAATTCATTTATTTAAAATGTTTCAGGTAAGGCTAATATTCTTCCAAAGTGCACAATTACGAAAGGCACACTTATTAGCTTAACTTCAAAGTGCTTGCGTGACTTATTTATTTACATAATTCCATCACTCCCAAAGTAGAGATAACGCGACAAGCAACATGAAATGCAGAAAATCCAGAGCGTTTGCACAGACTCTCATATTCTTTCTCGGTTCTTTCCCTTCCTCCAACAGTGATAAACATGAGGTTGTCAATAGTGGAAACAAGCTTGGACTCATCACTTGGTTCTGGTTCCTCTGGCATAATGAACTCCAAAACAGTCACCTTTCCTTCTTCTGGCAATGCCTTGTGACAATTGCCTAAGATTTCTATACATTTTTCATCCGACCAATTATGAAGTACATTCTGTGACAATGTCATCATTCATGCAAAAAAAATATCGTGGTTAGAACAATAGTAATTACAGTAGATAAATCTATTAACAAAGGACTCATAAGTGAAGTGTGAAGTTATAATTAGTACTATTTCCTGACCCCTAACAAGTATATAGGCATGTAACTACTAACCTTAAGAAGTATGGCATCACCGCGTGGAATATCTACAAACATGTCTCCTCCAATATGCTCTATCCCTAAAGAAAATTTGAAAGTATGTTCCATTTAAAATTTAGAAGATGGTAAAAATGCACAATGGCTTATATAATTTGATATCATATAGTAACTACTAACGAAATATTGATTAGATAAAGGCTCTAAATTGAGGTATATAGTAGTAAATGTTGTTACAATCATTTCACTGCATTTTCTTCTAGTTGCTGAAACCACAATTCAAACTTTGGATAGGTGAAAGAGATATATACCTGGAAGGGGGGGAGCATTTTCAATCGCACGATGCAGATCAAAATTGATTCCCTTTATTAAAGGGTACTTAGAGGTTATCATCTTAAGATTTTGTCCAATTCCACCTCCAACATCAACCAGCGTTGATATTCCCTCGAATCCAGTATAAACTTCAAGTATTCGTTTCATCTTCGTTGAACTTATATCGGCCATTGATTGGTCAAAGATGTGATTCGTCTTTGGATCCTTTTCTAAGTACTCGTACTTGGTTACTCCATGAACTTTCTTAAAAAGGTCAATGTCAGCATCAACAACTGCTTCCTTAAAATTAGGCCTAAAATAGAAAATACCATACCTTCAGAGAACACACATCTTATGGACTAGAGTTTAGTTTTAAAACTAACCACTTGAAAAGTCAACTTTTCTTAAAGTATGGGAACCTATTACTACATAATTATATAAAAATTCTACAAGAGATTTTTAAATATACTTGGTGAAAAACAAAGTTCTAGACTTCCATCCAAGGTAAATCATGATTATGTAAGGCATATACCTTCAACTAAAACAATAATATTTTTAAGCAAAAACCATATCCAGATAGTGTATGATTGGTGAAAGAGAATAATGGATCCGGATAATTAACATGACATATATGTTTATTAGTATATAATAAAGTATTATATCATAGAGTAGCTTTTTATCATAGAGTAGCTTGCAAGGGTCAAAAGTGAATTAGTGTAGAATAATATGTTCTTACCAAACCTTAAACAATGCAGGACAGCAGAGGAATGTTGTGAATGAAGCCAAGTAGCCCGAAGTTCCATCAGGGACCAAGTATTTACCAACCGGTGAGATCCCATATACTCTCTCAGAGCCACCATCTTCTCTGGTGCGAGTGGAGTAAGTAAGAAGAGAGTAACTGGAAAGCAAGCGCAGCATGCGCTCGACCCTATCAGGTAAGTCAGGGTGCTGAGTTGCTGTTGCGAGCTTAGGAGCAATTTCAGAGGCTGACAGGGATCCACCTGGTGGTGTTGCTTTATCTATGATGCCAAACAAGTTGAGCTCAATAGCAGCATTAAGAACTGCAGGGTAGATCAGGTTAGTGGTGAGTAGCATTGCAGAGAGGCAAGCACTGTCCTCTGAATCCCCCATATTGGCTTCTATTGGTTCTGTATTGTGATCCTGATATTTCCCTTCTGTCTAAGTACTTGTGAGTGTGCTTGCTTTTCTTTTATACAATATTAAAAGTCAAGTCAAGCACACATGATTTTGAACATAATAGTGTGGAAATGGGTGGGGCAACCAGCCACCAAACACTGTTGTGTTCAAGGCTGCTGAAAAGTGAAAGCAATAGTCCATGAAGCTGAACAAAATTCTCATCTTTGTTATGATTGAAATTGAAAGATTATGATATGCAAATTTGTTTTAAGTGTTAAAGTTCAAGCGAAAAGATTTTAAAAAATGGAGACTCAAGATTTTACTCCAAGTAGTAGGTGGCCTGTGGAAAAGTAGTCATGGAAGAGTATGAGAAACTAAGGGAGATGTCGTACTCGAAGAGCACTGGTGTGTGCTTGTGGTGGCTTGAATTTCTTAAGCAATTATTCGTCTTTGTTAACTTTTGATTTGAATATTCTATGCAAAATTTATTAATATTTATATTTACTTTTTATATTATCAAAATTATCTTAAAAAGTAATTACTAATAAAATTGCACGTATACTAAAATCAACATTTTAGCTGTGTAATGAAATTAAAATTAAGAAGTAATTAGTAAATATAATTAAATATAAGCTGTAATTGTCAATACAAAATTGTTCGACGGGCTAGACAGAATGTTACATGTGCTTGGTTGCCAGTTGCACTGCAGTGGGAAATCTCAGCAATGAAGGTCTTCGTTTAGGGCCAACTTACTCATGTTCCCAAAAATTTAGTGATACTAACTCACCAGTAATCGCCACATGAGCAAATCCCTTCTTTGAAATGATGGAAGCGATTTGAATCCCTCATCACAATGTCCCTCTCAGTAATTCTGGATATGAACTTGGTTGCATTGTGGCAGTCACCACAAACACGCAAGTTTTTGAATATCCTAATGGTACTTCTTGGCGGGGTGCTGATAATTCCAAATGCAATTGCCAGTCTCTCACTATGACTTGTCAAAATCTGCTCTTTCTCATCCTCCTCAACATCCTGCAAGACAAAACTATGGTCTGGAACATAACCAAGGCTCTTCATTTTCGCAGTCAAAAACCTTAATTCCTCATATATTTCAGCACATTTAGGGTGCGTTTGGTTCCCGGTGTAAAAGACTTCAACAGTGCTGCCAACTACAACAGAGCTCCATCCAGGAGTCTTCCTCAGTCCGCGATCTCTGGCCAGTGATCTTACTTTTACTACGCCTTCCCATTTGCCAACGTTTGCAAAGATATTTGACAACAAAACATAATAGCCAACATTTTCGGAATCGACTTCCAACAAGTGACCTGAGGCGAATGCACCCAAATCTGCATTTCCATGTATTCTACAAGCATTAAGGAGAGCACCCCAGATGGATGCATCAGGCTGTACAGGCATGCTGCTCACTAAATTGTATGCCTTCTCCAAATACCCTGCTCTGCCAAGCAAATCCACCATGCAGCCGTAATGCCTCAAACTTGGCTTGAAGCCATACTCTTTCTGCATCATACCAAAGCAGCGCTGGCCCTCATCAACTAAACCTGAATGACTACAGGCCGACAACAAAGATATGAATGTGACATGATCTGGCTTTACCCCTTCATCTAGCATATCCTTGAAAAGTTGCAGTGCCTCTTCTCCATGCCCATGAATCCCAAGGGAAGATATTACAGCATTCCAAGGAATCGAAGTTTCCCGTGGAATTTCATAGAATAAGGACATTGCGTCATCTAACCTCCCACATTTTCCATACATGTCAATTAGGCCGGTAGCCACAAAGATATCCAAGTATAGACAGTTCTTAATTAACCTCCCATGCATTTTCATTCCTTGTTGCAAGGCTCCAACATGGGAATATGCTGGGAGAATGCTCACCCAAGTCCCTTGAGTTGGGGTTATCTTCATACACTCTTCCATCATGTTGAAAGCATCGATTGCCTCACTTGCAAAACCATTCTGAGTATAACCTGTGATCAAAGTGTTCCATGAAACTATATCTTTGATGGGAAGATGTTCAAAGACTGTGCATGCGCAATCCATCGCACCCAATTTTGCATACATATTCACAAGTGCATTTCCAATAACAACATCCTTTTCAAGCCATTCATGCCTAACGACGAATCCATGAACTGCCTTGCTAGTCATTTGATCACTTAACTGACCAAAAATCGAGGCCAAACTCACAATAGTCAACAAGTCTGGTCGAATTCCAACCGACTGCATCTCTTTAAAGAACCCAAGTGCAGTAGCCGGATCACCGTTCTGCTCATACGCAGCAATTATGGAATTCCAAGACACCAGATCCCTCGCTTTCATGTGATCAAAAACCCTTTGTGCATCCCCAAGCCTCCCAAACTTCGAATACACATTGATCAAAGCATTGGAAACAAACACATCCGTTTCCAACCCATGCTTTATCACGTACAAATGAATCAACAGCCCGCTAACGATATCCCCCGACTGTGCACAAACGGGAAGTATGCTCGACACGGTAACTGGATCCATCTTAAGCCCCTCAACCCTCATACCATTCAACACATCCAGCGCCTCGGCAGCATTCCCATTGTAACAAAACCCAGAAATCATTGCGTTCCAAGAGCCCACGTCTCTCACCGGCATTTCCACAAACACCTTGCGGGCAACATCCAAATCTCCAGACCGTGAGTACAGGTTGATCAATGAGGCAGCCACAAACACATCATGCTCAAACCCCATCTTCAACACACAGCAATGAACCTTCCTCCCATCAGAAAGATCCCTACAAGCTTTCAAAAGTGGGGGGAAAGTATAAAAATCCGGTCTTGGACCAGAAACACAACACAACAGTTCATTGAAGCAATCCAAGGCTTCGCGGTATCTTCCACTGCGAACATATGCAGCTACCATTGAGTTCCAGGCGTAGATATTCTTCCTCCGAAGATGGTTGAACGTGGAGCGAGCGATCGAGACGTCGCCAAGAGAAGCATACAAGTTAAGGAGCTTCGTGGAATAAACAACATCTTGAGATTTTCCCAGCACCAAGAGAAGTGCGTGGAGCTGCTTGGCAACGTCGATCTTCGTGCACCGGTGGAATGAAGCATCGAGGTCGAAACCGAACCCGAAATCAGGACCGAAACCGGAGGCAACTTCGTTGGTGGTGGTGTTGTTATCGTCTCGGGAAGGTGCAGCTGCAGCGTGGCAAACCCATCTCTGCAATGGCGACGCTTTGGTGGTGCGCACCAATTTGAGAAGAGGAAGCATAGAACATTGGCATAAACACTGCAAGAGCTTAGACAGATCCTCGTAAGCATCAAGAAAACTAATCAATCACTAGTCACCGGAAAATAATAAACTTTTTTGTTTTGGTCAACAATGTATTTACTTATAATAACTAAATAATAGGTATATGAAGTGGGAGTAGAACCGACAAAATGAGCCCGACTCCGTTTATCCGGTTAAATGAACAGATTTTACAACTGGATTTTACATGTAAAAAATAGGTTCACAAAAATTTGAAAAAAAATTGGACCGACTCGTTTATGCTCGGCAAGTTTAGGCCCACGGGTTAGCCCGTGAGCCGGTGAGCCCGTGAAATTTTTTCAAAAAATTTAAATAATTTTTTTGAATTATTATTTTTTTGAATTTTTTGAATTTTTTGAATTTTTATTTTTGAATTTTTTTAAAAAAATAAACGGACTGGCGGCCCGGCCCGTTTAGGCCCGTAGATCGACCATAAACAAACCGGACCCTAAAAATAAACATATTTTTGGCCTGGTCCGTTTAGGCCTACGGGCCTAAAACGGACGGGGCCGGCCCGTTTGACAGCCATAAGTGGTAATTTGAGCATGAAATGTTTTTTTTTGTTTGGATTAATATATTTTTTTTGAGTAAAATAAAATCTATTTCGTTTTTTCAAAATGTATATAGTTCAATTGTTAAAAAGACCAACATTAATCATTTTGTTAGTCCTTTAAAAGAATTAATATAATGACATTTTTTTTATTGATGGAGTAATCTAGTTATAAAATCTTTTTGGATTGCTAACGCTAAAATATAGTTTTACTCATTTGAATTTTGACATAAATTTAGTTGTATATAGATGATTCTACAAAATATTTGATATTAAAATTATCAATATATAAACTAAATTGGTATTAAAATTCATAATATTAGCACAAAATTAACCTACAGATTTTTTGAAGATCAAAATTGATATAAGAAAGTGTTATGAATGAATTGATGTTAAAATATGCCAACTTTAAAAAATAAGGATTAAATATAATATATATTTTTATTTATTTATTTTATATTTGTCACACCTCTATTTATGACGTGACCGCACATAGGGCTACTGCCCTACGGAAGCTCTGACGTGACATACTAATGTACATGCAATGCTTAGGAATGAACAATTGATATCATAATAAATACCGATTTCATATAATAACTACTTTCATTAAACAATAATTGAGTTTACATGTTAAACTAAAAATGTTGTTCTAATAATATGATTAATAACGTAAATGCTAGATAGCGGATTTTGCCCTAGGTGTCTGGAACATAACTACTAAAAACTCTAGTAGACCCCACTGCGAAGCGAAGCTTACCACTGACGTTAGACCCTCGTTGCTACTGGACGAGGAGGGACGTCCCCACTATCCTCAATCGAATCTAAAAATGTTTTGACAGAGGGGTGAGTTGTCAACTCAGTGGTGGATACCTCGATACCACATAAATAGCAAATACTGCACATAATATGATGGCATATAGATACATAGGTATGTGTGTGTATGTACTGAAGGAATATGTAACAATTGAGGCAAATATAAAACTGTTGTATTAAATGAATTGAATAAACTACATATACTGAATAAACTGAATAACTGCTAGAATGTAAAACTGATCTATTGTACGTATGCTCATGTCCTCTGGCGGAAGAGCACAATTCAAGGGAGCCGCAGCTCAACCTTACTTCACCAAGATAAATTCGGGTGGTGCTGGTACACACGCAACCTAGATATCTGTGAGGGTACGCATACCCTAAGTCTGAGGAGTCTTTCGCTCATATCTATCTACTACTGAGTCTGAGTTGCGAGGTCATTGACTCCGCACAGCTCTAAGTCATCTATCGTGTGATCTATTGTATGTAAAGTCTTTTAGGGAGCTGTCTTTGATTGCTCATGTTGTTAAGGCCTAAGGCTACTAATTATGACAAGTATGTCCTACTTAGCTAATCTTGTTTATTAGTCCGGATTCAATGACTAAGGTCCCATACTTAGAGCAGGATTTCTAGGTAAGAGAGGCGTGTCACAACGGACATCTTAAGTATCAAGTCTTGCCTTAGCCAGAACTTGCCCCTTGTTAGGGTTATGCCTTAACCGAAGTCTTTATTTAAAGTCTTATTACATAATCCTAATCAAACAAATCTAAGGGATATAGTGTCTAAGGGTTTAGGTCTCTGTCTTAACATAACATGTCGTAGCATATATAACATAGCATAAGTATAAACACATGGCATATATAGCACATCACATAAGTATGACATCTACCGAACATGTATATGAATAGCTAATTAACTACTAGTATGTTATGGTATAACTAACTTTATTGATGGACTGTCAAAGTGGGACCATCGACGCACCGGGACCGTCACTCACCTGGAATGTTGCGGAACGGAGGAACACTAACACTAGGGGGCTCCTAGCAGCGTGGCGTTGGCACCTGGAAAGCCTGGTACCACCATCAGAAACCCTTACAATAAATCTTTTAACTGGTAAGCCTCAAGGTAGCAATTCTGGCATCACCACGGTGTCTTGTGGACCACTGTGGGCCACCACCAACATAGTTACGGTGCCAGGGCCTACTACCCTAGGTCATCCTAAGAGAAGGAATAACTACCTACCTAAGAGGGAGAGAAGAATTAAGTAGAAACTCATTCTAATAGGGAATAAGAGCTTCAGACTTTGAGCGAGTTAGGATGAGGGGAGGAGAGCTCTATTTATAGAAGGGATGACCAAGGAGTTGGACCGGGCCCTCTCCTAGTCCAAAAATGTGGAACTAGGGTTTCTTAGTCAGTAGAGACGCACTGGAGCGTGTTTTAGCCGCTACAGTGCCTCGGCTTGTGCGCCTTACGTCTCGCGTGAGATGTGTCCCTTTTTTTGTTTTTGGGTCGCCACAATATTATTCAACATTAATTTCTCATGTCTTATAATAATAACTAATACATGGTTGGCTAAAGTAATTTGATAGTTGTTCAGTCATTGAAATTCAAGTTTTACGGATGTGAAAAATAATGCTGGAAAAACTAAAAAACTCATGGTGATGATACCTTACTTGCTATCCTCAGCCTTGCCAATTTGTGTATAATTTGATGTATCGATATTAATACTTGCATTGTAGGGTCAAGAATTAAGTAAAAGCATTGGCTTTCAAAGATTTGTATTCTTATAGAGATATATCAAGGTTTTTGGTCCCTCGGCTTCTACCTGCATTTATTAACTAGAACTTGTCATACCAGTGATTTTGATTAAAAGAACCGATTCGTGCAGAATTTGATGTCTTGATATTAATATTTGTATTGTAGAGTCAACAAGAATTAAGCAAATGCACTTTTCACATAATTGAATTGATGATCCAAATTTCCTATTAAGGTCTTTGGTCCCTTGGCTTCTACAAATGCAACGCCCCATAATGGCTGCCTTAACTTGCAGGAGCAAAAACAACCACTGGTGCTGCAACTAACCACAACAAATTAATTAAGATAGCCTGGTTAATTAGTGTTACATCCCCACCACCATTTGAAGTTTTTCTCTCATAGGGTTGGCTTGATTCTTCTCGAATACTTCCTCCAATTTATATTTATTGTTTAGAGTTAACACACAAATTAAGAAAAATAATTAAAAAATTGGTATAATAATAATAATAATAATAATCACAATAACAATAATAATAATAGTAATAATAATATTTTTAGTAATGATAAGAAAAAAAATTATTCCCGTTAATTTTATCAATGTAAATGTGGGTGATTTTTCACGTGTAAAGGTGGAAATGGACTGAGTTAAACTAGGTTTGACTAAAATAAGCTTTACTTATTTTTAAATTATTCAGCCTAAGCTTGAGCCTATTACTTGTTACAGGCTCTTTTTCTAAGACTCGGTTTCATCTTTTTAAAAACTTAAAATGACTCGAAAGCTTGTTTACATGCCTACTTGAAATAAAGAAAACTAATATGCTTAGATGTTATTTGTCATTGAAGCTATATATAAGGTGTATCAAATTAAGTCATTAACAGGAAATACATGAAAAAAATTATTTTTTTCAACCCTTTAAGTTTAACACGGTCAAAATAAGCATGAAAGAAGATAAATTATATCAGTAACTAAAAAAGAATACTACTATACAAATATTGAAGTGATATAATAAGAAAAAATAAATTAAGGTATTATACAACAAACAGAAAGATAAAACACTAAGTGTCAAGGTCTAAGATAAAGTCAAAGAGATGAAAAATCAAAAAAGAAATGCTAACACTATTTCTAAAAGAGAGACAGTAATAAAAAATGTTTTGAATATTATTAAGTTATATTATAAAAATACGATAAGATTTTTTAATTTAAGAATATATTTTTTTATAAATAAACTGACATGTTTAGTCTAATAGACTTTCTGTTAAGCTTATGGTTTAATCTATTTAGTTAAAATGATTTTTTTTTAAAGTTTTAGTCTAATTTATTTATTAAATATATTAGGCCGATAACTTGTGGACCCAGCAATGTAAGAAGTTAGTAATAAGTTACAATTATTCTCAAAGCCGGCGAAGTATTGTTTAGTGATAATTCCATATATAACCAGTGCCAATGGTATCTATATATACCTGCACTCTTGCATGAACAAAACTCATACAATATCTCTGATCTGAAAAGCAAGAAACTTGAAGAGGAAAAACAAATGAAATCAATGGAGAAAAAAGAGGTGAAAGCCCCAACAAAGGAAGAAGATGATCAGGCTTGCCTCTACGCGATACTGATGTCCAGTTTCCAAGTGTTCCCTCCCATTCTGAATGCTGCTATTGATCTCAACCTGTTTGACATAATCTCTAAGTTGTCCACATCAGGTTCATATTTGTCTGTCCCCGAAATCGCCTCTCCACTTCTCGTGGTGGCCGTGCAACACCCTGACTTACACAATAGGCTAAACAGGATGTTGCGCGTGCTCGCTTGTTTCGCATCGTGGGTTGAGAGGCTTTATAGTCTCTCACTTGTTGGCAAATATTTCATCAAAGATGAGACTAGGACTCTCGCTTTTTTCTCAAATCTCATTTGCCACCTAACTCCGCTACAAGTTTTGTAAGTATATTACTCTCCCCTCTGCTAATGTCTTTTAAGGTTTTTCCATGTAGATTAAGGAATTATTAAAATTGTATACATACACAAAAAAATTTACATATGTTTGACAAAATTACCCTTCTGACTTTTTAGAAAAGTGGAAAGTCATGTATGATCCTAAACTTTTACTTGGTGTCCTACTTGGTCCTTGATATAAATTAAGTGTCAAATTAGTCCTGTTAGGGTTGCCAAAATTTGCGACGCGACCAAAAGGTTTGAAAGAAAATAGAGGCGAATTTAATTAATGATAATACGAGTAATCGTCAAAAAGAATGTTGGTGACATAAATACCAACTGTTGACGACATGAATATCGATAAGGTTGGAGACATGAATAGCAACCCAATAAGTTAGTCGCGACAGAAATAGTTGAAGTTGATGATAAATGATAGGCGACAGAAATCAGCATTGGAATGGTTGATTATATATTGAGGTCGCTAGCCAAGTAGAGTAAAAATGTTGACAATATTGCTTTGCCACCAATGGATTGAAAGATGTATCGAGTTTAGACTGTCGCAAGTATGTAAAGTTACCCAAAAGATGATGGTCACACTAGAGTAGCAAGAGTCTTATATGAGATTAGGATTGCGACATGATTTAAGACTTGACGAGAAAAGTATGATACAATTCAAAGGTAGGCTTTTGGGAGGGAATGGTTGTCAACAGATATCTCTTATAACGAAGGTAGCTTCCCATCTGACGTGGCGCACGAAGGGTAATAACTACCCACCTTCAGAGCTTGATGGGCATATGAAGGACAGGTAATAAGAAAACCACTGTTGCACGTACGTGTCATCCATGGTGGCTTAATTGGTCTGGATTTTTCGTACCACAACGGGCCAAGCGGTAACTGTCACCAGAACGGGAGAATAACGGTTAGAGTCCTCAAAATTCTATAAATAGAGGGCTTCGGGGACAAATCAAAAGGTGGTTCATTGATTACCAAATACTCACATAAGTCCCCTGACGGCAGCAGCAATACGCAAAAACCCAATGTATGTCACCTCCCTTTACTTTTCTGCATTTTTACTTCTTGCTTCAATAGGGGTAGTTCTTAATTCCTAGTTCTTTATTGCTTTTTTCCTTTATCACTTGTCTTCCTTGCTTTTCACAAGGAAATTGTACTCTAGAATCACCCATCGGTGGTCATAAATAAAATATTACAATTTCACGTCTCCACTTCTTGCATTCTAAATTCCCGCCCCTGTTCTTTACCGAAAACTCGTAATCGCTTGTTCCGTCTTAAAATAATCTTTTGAGTTTACGTTAAGTAATTCCCCGGAATTATTTCGTGTAGAACAAGTCCCCAACTTTTTTCACTGTTGTCCTCATTAGTACTCCATCCATGAGCCACTTGGACGAAGGAACTAACAAAGACTGATAAAAAATGGCGGGGAATCAAATAGGGTACTGAGCATTACACCAAGGACCAAATAGAGGGTCTAACAAGGGTAACAATATCATTTTTTTAGGAGACTCGTCGATGATTAAGACAAAGAGGGAGTGATGGGTAGGAAATAGATGGTGGTTAAACAAATACTTAACAGTCAACTCACCCTCCGTCACTGAGCTCATGGGCGGAGGGATTAACGAGTGCAATGACAAAAATGTTGTGACTATTTTGACACTTTATTTATAGCAGAGACCAAATAGGGCTTTAAGTAAAAGTTTAGGGACTAAAGAGGAAATTTCCCCGTAAAATATTATGAAACAATGATGGGTATGAGCAAGAATATAAATAAGGTAAAACTGGAAGAAGAAAAAAATAATTAATAGTACCTAGAAATCCCAAAATGATAGATATTGTGGACTAACTTTTTTAGCCAAAAAGGACAGTTATTCTTGGACAGAGGGAGTATTTAACTTCAAGAGATGCTACTCAATCGTAAGTTTTTTGTCAAAATTCTAGACAAAAATTATAGGAATGGTCAAATGAAATGAGGTGGTAGACTCATTAATTCAAGTGTTAATATTATATCTCATTATTATTATTCTCTGACAATTCAATTCTAACAAACAATTTAGTTGTTTTTCATTTAACATAAATTACTCATTGACTTTTGTTGACGTGTTATGATTGTAGTCCGGCTTAAAATAAAAGTACTTAAAAAAAAACAAATGTTAAAATACAACTTTTAAAAAAAGTACTTAAAAAAAGCTAAAATGCCATTTTTTTCCCAAAAAAAATGTTGGCACTGCTCCATTTATTTAAAAAAATAGTAATATAAGTGATTTGTAATAAAAGTACCTTACAAAGGAAAATAAAACTCTTAAAAAAAATTATACTATAAAAATTTAAGTAAAAAAGAAAAATATTTTTTAAAAAGCAATTCAAACGAGGCCCACAATTTATTACAATGAAATGAACTGCCGTATTGATGCATGTCTTTTTTATTGATAATTTTATTTTAGGCTAAAGTTTAAGGATGCAACTCTTGATGGAGGAACAGACTTATTCAACGAGGTTTATGGGATACCCGCTTGGGAGAACATGTTGAAGGAATACACAATTGAGCCACACTTTCAACAAGGCAGCAATGACAGATTTATCAGCAATACAAATGAGGAAATACTTGGAAGTATATGACGGATTTGAAGGGGTGGTGTCAACGTTAGTTGATGTTGGAGGAGGCACAGGGCAATGTCTCAAAATGATAATCTCAAAGCACCCTAATATAAAAGGAATTAACTTTGATTTGCCCCAACTGATACAACATGCCCCACCCTATCCAGGTATATATATTCTCTTCTCACCATGCAACTCATGGGATTGCTAAAAAATAATATGGTTATACTTATGTCGAGAAGGACAAGACTCAAGACTATTTTGAACGCACACAAAATAAAAATAGGATCTAAGTGAGACTAAAATACGCTTAGTAAAGCACACAACAAAAATACCATAACTCATTCTTATTTTGTATCCAACAAAGTGTTAATCTTGTGCCTAAGAAAAAATTTATCAAGCAGAGGTAAAGAGAATAATATTGTGTGAAAATTTTACAAGAGTTGAGAATCTTGTCATGTATAAATTTTTATCACTGATAAGGATTCACCTTTTTAATCAAAGATAAAAATTTATACATAACCTTATCAAGTTAAAAATGATCTATTCTCGTCTAAACAATTTCTCTTCACATGTCTCGAGGGTAAGTAATCATAACAAATAATTTGGAGCACGTAACTTTTTATTCCCTTACTTCTTTTGGGTGAAGGAATTGTGCATATACATATTCGAGGAAACATGCATGAAAGTGTTCCAAATGGGGACGCCATAATGATGAAGGTCAGCTAGTCCTTAATAATTATTTGACATTATTTCAATTCAACCATTCATTTATAAATTAAAATTTCCTGGTAATTTTGCTTGGTTAATTGTTATAGACCGTAAGAACTGGTATCCAATTAAAAGAGATTGTTGAATCCTCTACTGGTTTTATTGAATAAAACAGGAATTCTAATGGGAAATTTCCTGGCAAAACATAAAACAATAGCCCAAGGACTGTTGAATAACAATCGAAAGATAGAATAATAGCCTAGGAGTTAATGGATGGATCCCTTGGTCCCCTTTTTTTTCTGTCTAAAACTTGAATATCCATCCTCTTCCCCAAAGATCTCTCATATACTATCAGTGAGAGAGAATCAAGGCTAGAAATCCTCACTTCCTAATTAGGTGCAACTAATTTATTCTCCCTGATAACAAATCAGGTACAACAGCTAACAAATCAGATTCTCTCTGATTTAATTTAAATAATTATTCTCCTAATCCTCTCTTTCCTCTTCGGGCATAATGGAATGGAAAAGGAATGATTTCATTTCCTTTCTTAACCGAATCAGATGCATCATTGGTCGGCTGGTATGTAACATAGACACATGCATGTTCACATCTTTGGATAAATTTCTTGCAGTATACCTGTCACAATTGGTCAGATGCGAAATGTGTGACACTACCGAAAAACTGTCACAAAGCACTGCCAGAAAATGGAAAGGTGATTATTATGGACAGGATCATACCCGAAGAACCAGATTCAACAAATGCCTCTAAGATTGTATCTATCATTGACAGTTCAATGTTTAGTATAGTTGGAGGGAAGGAGAGAACAAAGAGAGAATTTGAGAAGCTGTGCAAAGACTCTGGATTCTCGAGTTGTCCAGTTGTTTGTCACGCTCTCCAAGTTCATGGAGTCAGAATTTTATAAGTAAATCAACAAGCAATCTCGGGGCCACTTCTACATTATGTTTCATGATATTATTACATCAAATTTGCCTATAACTATGTGAATTTCTTGAGGCACTTCATTAGTGCATCTGTGTGTTCAGGCTTCCCAACCGTTACACGAACATACCCTTTCAGCTCTTTAGTGTTGTAGTGGCGAATCATCACACCCATTTGTGCAAGGTCCTCCTGTGTTCATACAATTATATATATATATATATATATATATATATATATATATATATAAAAAGAAGATAATGTCCTTAGTTGGAAATACAGTAGGAGTTTAATTGTGATGTGTTGTCATGAACATTCAATCACGTATTGACACATCAACAAAACAATACTAAACATTTGTTAACTGGTTTAAGTTGGCCCGGGTGCTAAAAATTACTAACAAGGCAATTTGGCAATATGTCTAGCTTTGATAAAAACATAATGATCTAAAACATTTGACATTGAAATTTGATGCAAGAGAAAAAGCTGATAAAAGTATGAAGATACAGAAAGGAAGGCACCTTCAGCTTCTTTGCATCAACTCCCAAAGTGACCTCACAAAGAATGAAATTAGAATGGCTCGGAAATGGTTGAAGGAATGGAACTTCATTCAAGAGGTCAAAAAGCCTCCCTCTTTCTTTCAGCAAAGCATCCTTTACATTCTGCATGTTAAGCAATCATTATGAATAAAAGCATGTGATTAAGGTGCTTTTGGTTATACTATCATTTCTCCCTCTAACATGTGTATAAATCGCAGTGCATGACACGATTGTGCTATGCCCCATAGATCTCTTTCTTATAACAACTTTCAATAACCATAACATACTAGAGGATAACCAATTAAACTAAATGTGTGACTGTGAGCTTAAATCGAAAAGTAGAGGGAAAAAAAACCTCTAGATAGATAGGATTTTGCAATGCTGCACACGCAGAAATTTCGGCAGCAGCAGATACATTATAAGGTTGCTTTGCTCTCCAAAGATACTCAATGATGCTCAAAGGAAAAGCTCCATATCCCACACGAAGTCCAGCTAAACCTGAGACAATAGTTCATTTGAAAGAATAAGAAGTAATTGGTTCACAATTATGACAAGGAAACTCCAACCAACTTCATACAATATAACAAACCAGTAACAATATTTTGTACGTATCATTTCAACAAGAAATATATGTACATAATCCATCAATGAAAAAAAAATTGACAAGGATAAACCTTAGATATTGAATCATTCAATCCACATACACTTGATATCGGAATAAGCTTAATTTAGGGGCCATTGATGAATTCATTAGAAAAACAGTGTGCCAATCATTTTTCAGTTCACAGGTCCACCTGTGTACCCCTCTTATCTCTAAAGAATAGAAAGTCTTGCAGATTCAGTTAGGTCGCGTTTGATATCAGGGACAGGATAGGGGTACAAAAACACAGGGTACCTCGTTGAAGCTGGGACAAAGGGGACAAAAAAATTTTGTCTGAGGAGACACAAATTTGGGGCCTGGAGGGACATAAATTTTCTTTGTCTTTGTCCCCATGTCTCTATCCCCATGTTCTGTCTCTAGTACCAAACGCAGCCTTATAGTCATGTTTAACCTCAACCCACAAGACTCCAATCCTAGTCACAACTACCAATGGCATGCCCCAAAGACATTGTTCAAGTAATAAACAAAAAGGACTTGAGAGGATTTTTAGTGCATACCATTAAACAAAAATCGATAGAATCTCAACTAAATTACAAGTATATGGTATGTAGGAAAGATGGCATAAAACACAATTCTCAGTTCATTTTCAATATTCCTGGTGTAACAGGGATAAAGGAAAAGGTAACAATACCAGCTCTTTTGCTAAAAGTTCGAAGAACAATCAAATTCTCATGCTTCTTCACCCAAGTCATCCTTGATTTAATCCCGGAAAACTCAATGTAGGCTTCATCCAGCACCACCAATACAGGAAGCTCAAGAATCTTTAACAGAACTTCATCATCAATTATACTGTCGTGAAATTGTTAGAACAATATATATAGGATCAAAAACTAACAGAAGGGACACTCAAATTTCCAGCGTACAACAAAATAGGAAGAATGCATCAGGGTTCAGGACAAAAAGAAAACACTACTACAATACAAATTCAAGAACCTAATTCTCGAACTATGCACTCGAGAGTAAGAAAGTAGAAGAAAGGATACTTGACAATTACCTTCCATCAGGATTATTTGGAGATGTTAAAAATATGCATTTGGGCTTCTCTTGTTTGACAACCTCTGCGATGTGCTCCACATTCAAGCTGAAGTCTGGCTTCCTCGGAACTACAGTTTAAATAGTGTAGATGATTATACACATCTGACATGACAAAAAAGATAGAGAAACCTAAAACGCAATAAGAAAACCAAAGAATTCTCACAAGATAATAGGATGTGATCATGGAGTCTGTGATACCATGTTGAGGTCTACATCTTCTATAAATTTAAACTATTAGGTGAAGGCTCATGATTGGTTATATTTCATATCTCTAGCAACAAGTATACAAAGTTATATAATTTTTAGAGAAAACGAGTTTAATAGGTAAGTTTAGGAAATGTTATTCCTACCTTTGATGACAAGTGCTCCATTAACTGCAGCGTCAAATTCATACATTGTGAAGGTCGGAGGGCAGTCCACAATCTTGTCTCCAGGATCCAGCACACAACTGCAGTATGTGTGCATGAAAAATTAAAATTAAAGAGAGAGAATTTGAAGCTTGTCTAAAACAGAGAAATTATAGGGTCAAACCGCATGATCAAATCAATAAGCTCATCAGCACCACATCCTACGAGAATGTATTCAGATTCAAGACCTGAATCTTCAGCAAGAGCTGCACGCAATCTGCGACTCTCTGGATCAGGATAGACATATGGGAATGTCATTGATCCTAGTGCTTCCATGACCTGTCAAACCTCTGATAGTCAACTCAGGCGACAATATAATGGTAAGGTGCATACACTCGAACATAGCTTAGAAAAAGACACAAACACTTGAAAATTGAAAGATGATACTACAATCTCACTATCAATGTTTAGCATATTGCCAGATTATTATTCTCCAATTTTTCAGTAATTTGGAAAACCAACAAGAGAATAGAGCAAGTACTTGCCTCAGGAGGGGGACCATAAGGGTTTTCATTAGCATCTAACTTAACAATATCCTCAGGCTTGCGTCCAAGACGGGAAGATAAAACCTGCAGAGAAAAAAAAGTTCCTTTCCTCTTGATGATAGGCAGAGACATGAAAATTCATTTGAGAAACTTGTAATACGAGTGCAATGTGTTGCAAGTAACTCGCACCCATCACACAGAAAAGAAGTACTAATCTAAAAACGTAAAAGAAAAAGAATAAACCTTGATTAAAAAAAAAAGCCACAAGGTACCTGAAGAAACAACTATGTATTTCTACTTCAAAGTAACAACAACTGCACAAGTATGATTTAAGAGCTAACAGTATAACACAACCAAATTCTTAACCAAAAAAATTCAACAATGCCCAAACTTATACTTCAGGTAAAACATTATTGTAGCAGAATTCAAAGGGAACCAAACAGAATCAGTAAAAAAGTTGACTTTGATGACACATACCTCAAAGGGCAAAATGGGCTGATAAGGAGACAAGTTCCTCAAGTGCCGTCTGATGAAGGAATCACCAGTGACCTGAAGAGAACCATTGTTGACTTGTTCGGTAGGAATAGTTGAAGCCATGGCCACGAACTTCCTCTGATTCCCTTCAATTGAGCAACTGGGTCTGGCTGCCAACCCCACTTGCTTAAGATGATTGGTGTTGGATTTCACAAAGCAAAAAGAAGCAGGGTTGTAAAAATCAACGACACCCATTGACACCTGCATCATAAAAATTCAATTTTTTAAGATTGAAAAAGACCCTTTTGAAATAACATTTCGGACAAGCACAGTGAGAGGTGGATGAACAAGCAACGTGAATGTCTCAGAACCATCGGAAGAGAGAGAGAGAGAGAGAGAGAGAGAGAGAGAGAGAGAGAGAG
>QANU01006828.1:747900-764162 GCA_003254905.1 Nissolia schottii
AAAAAAAAAAGAGAAAGAAGGGAAAAAACCTAAACATTTTAAAACAAAAAAAAGATGGGCATGGATAATATAAATAGATATTAATCTCATTTTATCTAAGCATGTATGTATTTTTGCATCAATTAAAATAGTTCAATCGCATATTTATGATTTTTTTCCCAGAATAAACTATACAAATATAAAAAAGGTACGGTGTAAGAAATTAATTTTGATGTTTTATTTTATCCTTTTTGTGTGAAGAATGGAAAAAAATTTTGCAAATTTATTTTTTACCATGTTTTACTTAATTCCTTATAATACATTCTATAATAATAATATTTTCATGTTTGACTCATATGAAATTAATTTTTAAAATATTTTTGTGATTAATTTATGTTATGCATGTTCCCTGTGTCAATTTTATATTGAGTTGGTCATCTTATCCTAAATGTGCGATGAGATTTGTTATATGAATTATACGATCTCATAAGATTTTGCTATAATTATATGATCTCATAGGATGTTGCTATGAGTAAATGAGATCGTAGGATCTTGCTATAATTATACACTAGTGTTACATGTACACCTTATTTCCATCCATCATGCATCCACCTCGTATGAAATACGTTTGGGTTTATTAGGAATCCTTACTCGCATACGGATCCCCACTGCACACTTAAATGCGTGGGCACACACGATTTATGCTTCTCAATTTTCATTCGCGTTCACAAACTTTAACAATATAGTTGCACAAACATTAATAGCATGAGTACACAAATATTAACAACATCAACAACACATTATATTGTGAACAATTTCAGTGCACAAACTTATAAAACAATAGTGCATAAACTTAAACAACATAGGTGTACAAACATTAACAATATGAAAAACACATTTATATTGTGAACAATTTTAATGCACAAACTGTAACAATATAGGTACACAAACATTAGCAACACAAGTGCACAAACAATAACAACATGAAAAACACATATTAAAATCTAAACAATTTCAGTGCACAAACTTTAACAATATAGGTGCACAAACATTAACATGAAAAACACATTATGTTGTGAATAATTTAAGTGCACAAACTTTAACAATGTAGGTGCACAAACATTAACAACACAAAAACACATATTATGAAATAGCCAACCTTTTATCATCTTAAGCATATATAACATGTAATAGTCCACTCAAGCATCTGTAACAAGTAAACCGCCATTATTAAAGGTAGACCTCGTCCATTCCAAAAAAAGCCAACCTTTCATCATTTTAATTTCATTTTAATCTTTAGGAGGAGGATGAAGAGGATGATGAGTGTGGATGACGAGAAATAATACGAAAAGAATAGATTCAGGTGATAGGAGGAGAATGAGAGGAAGAGGAGGAGAACGGTGATTGAAAACGAGCTCAGGGTTGGACGCGTGTTGTTTATAAATTTAGAAAGTATATAAAATACATATTCTAATAATTAATTATGTATATTGTGGAGGTGCATGTACGAGGTGACATAAAATGAATGTACATAAATCATTTTTTATAATCATGTGAGATCATATAATTATCAAATCATACTAACATCCAAATTATTTATTATCAAAATCAAAATTATTCTTTACCAAAATTAGTAGGTTGTTTTAAAAAAAATGTTGATTTAGACTTCTATTAACAAGAGAAAAGAAAATTGATTTATACGGAAGTCGATTTAAATTAATTCTCTTAACATAAAAAAAATAGTTTATTTTATGAATAATTTCATAAATTGTTTATTATGAGAATAACTATATTTGTTTGGTTGATTTTGGGAAAAAAATCTCATATTTATTATTGTAAATGTAAAAGTGTTACATATAATGGTAATACAAATATACAATATTAGATGCTAGTGACAGTATATTTAAGGGGTTGAGTTTAGTGATTACTCTAACATTTCCATAAATTAGGTGTCTGAAATTTGAAGTAAAAAATGACAATGTATTAAAATAATAAATATATATAATTCATTTTTAGAAAATTTATGTTAGAGAATAAAGTAATAGCACAACATGTTTAGTGACTTTTGCTCGATTTTTGGTAAAGTAGAAAAAGGAGAATTATACAATTAAATTTGTAGAAGAGCATGGAGCTCTTTTCTGAAATGCCACCAAAATTTAAAAATGTCTCCCACAATAACACCATGTCTAACCAAAATCAGCACACCTATTATCATAACGATGAACTAGACTAAATTGAATACACCACTATTGCAAAACCAAAGTACGAATGCAAAGACTATTGCAAAACCAAAGTATGAACGCAAAGTAAGAGCTCAAGATCATGATGCTGAGGGGAAATATGGTCCATAATGTAATGAAGTGAATTGTGTAAATGATGAATTATGGAGAGTAATGATATAATTGTGATAATTTCTACATTTTTTGGTGTTTGAATTACAACGGCAATGGATAATGATGAAAAATCTCCTTAGGAATGAGATGATTAGAGAGAAGAAATCCTAGAGATAGAGGTAGGATAAGCCTAATACAAATTTTTCACACACTCTTTATAACACAAACCTCCTATTTATACTATCCTAGACTCCCCAATTGGATTAATTGGGTTATTGCCTTATTGGGCTTATGACCCATTCATACTTGTTACATTACACCTCCCTTCAAAATGGACATTGTCCTCAAGTTTCGAGAATTATCTCCACCCAGATCCCATTGCATAAATTGTAACTTGCTAATATTGTCTTCATCAATTGGGCCAATTTTAGAAAATTTCATAAAAGTTACCCTTTTAGTAGAAGCCCACTTCCTGTAGCTCATTTTCTCTTCTTCCCCCCAAATAATGGCTTCCTTTAGCAATTTGGTTACTTCTGGCTAAGTGAATGTAGCCCATAATAAAGTCCACTTGGCCCACGGAAGTTGGCCCATCTTGTCTTATAGCAACCCTAAAATCTTGTTGTAGCTCCCCTTCTTCCCAGGTTGTTGGTGGCTGCTCCCTTTCCTTCATGGCCACCCTTGCTTCTTTCCCTATCAAGACCAAAGCAGCGACGGCGACCACCATCATCCTCGCCCTCGCCGCTAGCGACCCCCGAGCGCCACGACTTCTCTCCCCATCACCGCCCTCGCCTGGCACCGCAACTGAGGCGCCGTCCACCGCGGTATCCCCTTCCTTCCTTGCGAAAACGATAGCAACACCAACAGCCCGCTACCGCGGTCTCTCCGCTCCAAATTGCGCAACCCCCGGTCATACCCACTAGCGCCGCTGTTGGTGGCGTGGCGCGAATCATTGTTCGCGTCTGATGTCAGAAATTCGACGTCCGTTCGCGAATCGTTGCTTTCCACCGCCGTGCTTGTCGCCCTCCACTACCCCGCCTCTGCTCGCAAGATGCTCTGATCCGCGCTCTTCTGTTCGCCGTCATCAACGGCCGCCGTGCGGTTCGCCATGGAGAGGACACCGGGACCAGTGGCGTAACCCTTCTTCCCTGCGAAAATAGCAGCAGTGGAAACGGCCAGCCATAGCGTCATCACCTCCTGCCACTATCGCGTGGTCGCCACAGCAGCCATCTCACCGTCGTCGCCGTCCGCTGCCTCTCTTTCCTTCCTGCTGGGACCACCGTGCTCAAAAGAGCTCGTGCCCACAACCACCCTTCCCCCCGCCGTGTCGCTGACGTCGTCACGTGCTTCTGTCGCCGCGTCAACGACGAGTCTCGTCGCCAGCAGTAGCACCTCCTCTTCTTCTCCGGAACTGACCCTAGCCTTGCTGCAGATCGTTGCCCCCTGACTTCCTTGCTCTAGTTCCGCTTCTTGTGGCGTCATCTCTGTCGCAACTGTCAGATCTGGTGGCTCCAGTGGTGGTTTCTGCCATACCGCCTCGGGACGAGATGAGAATGGATCTGAATCATGTAAACTTGAATCCAGTACAAGTGTAGATTTACCCTCGTTAATGCCTGAATTTGTGCATTTGCTTCTATCTCAGCTTGAATTTCTGGATCTATGAACTGTAATTGTTGATCTGCTTCTGTTGAATGGCTTGTTGCCTCTAGATTGCTGTGAACTGTTGTTTGTGCATTTTCTGGAATTTTTGCCTCTGATGCTGGAAGCACTGATTTGTCCTATAACTGTGATCTGAATTTTTCTATTGTTTCTTCCCAATCAATTTCCCACTCTGGAACTTTAGCTTGAGCAATTTCTGGAAAAATTTATTGAAAGTCTGATTGGTAACGGTGCATGAACGCTACCTCAAAGGTCATCCAATCTGCCACCGGATTGCGCCTCCTCCACAGCTTGAACCATGTGCGAACTCGACCGATCAATCCTCCTTCCACCTCTAGCAATCGCTACAAGTCCGACGTTCCTTTGGCGTTCCAAAACTGTGATGCACAAAGGATCCACCAGTAGCCGTGCTCACCATCGAACACCGGTAGATCGGCACAAAGCGGAATATGGCTTGAGCTCTCCGAACCACCATGGGAAGCGGTAACCGCCGGCATGGTGTTCAATGAAAGCACCATTTGTAATGAAGTGAATTGTGTAAATGATGAATTATGGAGAGTAATGATATAATTGTGATAATTTCTGCATTTTTTTGGTGTTTGAATTACAACAGCAATGGATAATGATGGAAAACCTCCTTAGGAAGGAGATGATTAGAGAGAAGAAATCCTAGAGAGAGAGGTAGGATAAGCCTAATACAAATTTTCCATACTCTCTTTACAACACAAACCTCCTATTTATACTATCCTAGACTCCCCAATTGGACTAATTGGGTTATTGGGCTTATGGCGCACGCAAATCGTTTACCTGTAACTATTCAATATCCTTATGAAAAATTAATTACATCGGAATGTTTCCGCGGTCGAATCCATTTTGAATTTGATAAATGCATTGCTTATGAAGTATGTGTTCGTGTATATCCTATAGATTTACCCATTGTTGATTGGAAACTGGAAACGAATATTCGAAAGAAACGATTGCTTAATTACAGTATTGATTTTGGAATTCGTATATTTTGTGTACTAAGCCCACTAAAGGCACAAAAATAGAGGGGAAGTTTAGCATAGAATGGGTACCTCGATTTAATATTTGATTTGTACCTGTTATATATTATATATATTTATTAATTTCATATTTTTTTCTTATATATATTGTTATAAAAAGTATATAATCACTAGAACTCAAATATATACTAAGTATATATTTGAGTTCTTACTTGTTACACAACTTTTTCTACGATATTTTGGCATGATCCCAAAAAAAATACTTATAACTTTCATTGTGATGCTTCAATACAATGATGTTCTCTTTTACATGTACCAGAGGAACAATAAGAGGAAACCATTAATTGTTCCCAACCAAGTCAACTAAATCGTTGTTCACAAGATAATAGTTCCACAAACAGACTATAGTAGGTGAACTACTGTTCAGATAGGTAGATGAATTGTAAGATGATCATATACATTAATCATCATAAATCAACAAAGAAAAGTGAGAAATCTAAATCATAAATCATAGAGTGCCATAAGGCTTCTTCAGAAATAGCAGAAGAGGTTTGAATGGTGGCTCATTCCAACAAAGGCATCTCCCTTTGCCAAGTATTGCGTTGATCTCCTTCAAGACACTAGTGCAATCAATTCTAAGCCTGCATCTACTCCACTAGATGTTGCTATAAAGCTATATCAAGATAGTGGAAAGTCCTATGAAGACATTGAAGGCTACAGGAGATTGATAGGTCGTTTGCTCTACCTCACCTTCACTCGGCCAGACATAGCCTTTGCTTGCCAACAGCTAAGCCAATTTCTTGCTGCATCAGTCGGGACTCATCACCGTGCTGCAATGAAGATCCTGCGCTCGCTCAAAGGTGCACCAGGCCGTGGAATATTCTTCCCTCACACCTCCAGTTTACGTTTGATTGGCTACAACGATGCTGATTGGGGATGGTTGTTTAGACACACGAAAGTTCGTCTTTGGCTATTACTTCTTTGTTGGAGATTCTCTTGTCTCTTGGAAAGCCAAGAAGCAAACCACTGTGTCCAAATCATCATCGGAGGCAGAATATCGAGCTTTGGCGAGTGCCACTTGTGAGCTTCAATGGCTTCACTACCTCCTCACTGATCTTCAATGCTCTCCCTCACACTCAGCAATACAACAATCAAAGTGCCCTCCACATTGCTGCCAACCTAGTCTTTCACAAGCGCACTAAACATCTTGACATTGATTGTCATATCGTTAGTGAAAAGTTCCAAGCCGGCCTTATGCATTTGGTGCCAATCTCCACCGTCTAGCAGTGTGCCAATATTCTTACCAAAGCCTTGCCTTTACGCCCCTTTGTTCAACTTGTTACCAAGCTTGGAATGATTGATATCTATCAACCATTGCGAGCTTGGGGAATTAATGAAATTAGAGGAAGAAGGAAAAGGACTGACAAATGCAAGCTGAGCTTTAGCTCTGCTTTCCCTTTCCAGTTTTCATTCAGTTTTCCGTTGTAACCGCTTTGGATAAGTTTGTTAGGCTGTTAGGGAGAGTGTTAGTGCGCATCTCGATTTTGTGCCACACGATACTCCTCCTTCTTTGTATATAAACTCAAGCTCTCTGCTAATGAATGTTAACGAACTCATTCACTGAAACTGAAGCTCTAGTTCGATCAATTCTCTCTCCCTCTTTTCTCATACCATTTCAATAAAAAAAATTTAATTAAATTAATTGCAATTAAATCTTTGTATGGTTTGGTCCAATCATTTTCTATCATAATTATATGGTACCATTATAGAGACGTTATCTTCTACAACTCAACGATTGAGCAAAGTGTTAGACATCCTAATTACATGATTTGAGGTTATAACAACGCTTTGTTTGTTCTATTTCCTTGCACCATTAAAGAAAATAAAAACAACATTTATTTACAATTATGTGCCAAAAAAAAGTATCTATTTACAATTATTCTTAATTTTGAATTTTACTCACATCACCCCCCTCTATTTGAAAATAACCATTTTATGTCCCGACATGCAATTAAAACAAATAAAACAATTGAGCCTTTTATTCTATTTTTTAGATATTGTGAAAACCAACTACTTAAAAGTTAAAAGCATTTATTCTTATAAATACACAACTGTTTGGTACAATTAGCAATAATTGATTCGATTTTGGAGTTAAAGTGTTCAAATTTGAAGATTAGCGCAATTCCAAACAAGAGGAAGAAAATGTAGAGCCCATTGGCAAAGCAATGGTCCAGTAAGCTTAAAAGGTTTCTGTTTACAGCTATGATGCTCATACAATAATGCAAGGATTGATCAAAAAGGAATAATTAAAAAGCAATTTGAAAGCTCTGTCAAAAGCAACTTCCACGTATGGTAATTACTTAAACTAATCAATTATGATCTGTTATCAAGAACTAGATGTTTTTCAGCACAATTCCCCCCCCCCCCAAATTATAAGCTGTTACTTCATCTCATTGACAGTGATAAAAACTTCAAGATGGGAAGCCAAAAGGATCATAACAAAAGGGATAGAAGATCAATGATCAATGATATGATTCTGATAATAAGGGGATTAGATAGGAATAAGAGACTTTTACTATTGTAACTGATTGGTGAATGATACGGTTAATGAATAGCAGTTCTATCTGGAACCTTTTTTCCTGATTCAAAGAGGGAGTTCTATCGATCAAATAATAGAAAAATGCGTGACATTCAACAACGAATCAAAACAAGCATTCCCTATGACTTATATATATATATATATACACTGTTTTACATTTACATTGCATAACACTTTCTAATTAACCAAGAAACTTTCACATATGAAAGAAAAGATCATTTTTTCTTACCAAGAATCTTGGTTGACAAAAAAGTAAACCACAGAATGAATCAACATCTCATTCTCCTTTTAGGCTTCCTTTGAGAATTGGTGACAGAGAAGAGCTTCTTCAAGACCTTCACAACCACCACCATGCTAGGCCTATTCCTATTATTTGGAACCATTGAACCATGTTTGGCCTTAGAAACTGTTGAAGCCAAATCACACCTTATTCAACCACTTCCCTTGAAGAAGTAGTAGCAGAAGCAGAAGCAGTTGTTGTTGATGAAGACAACAACAATTCCTCATTGAAATCCCCCCACAAGTTCATCCTCTCCTCAACCTCATCATCATCATCGTCATCCTCATAACCAAAACCGATTCTTTTCCTTGTTCCATTCTCAACACATGAAAAGCTCTTCCTTTGTGTCTGAGCAACAAGTTTTGCTCATAAGGAATCACTTCCTTCTCCTAACTTGTTCCCTTGGTAAGGATTAGGAGATGCTGCTGGTGATAGGTTCCATAGAATAGGTGAATCAATGCTGTGTGTATGTGTGTCACTGATTCTAGGGAAACTGAAATCCTCTATATCCATATTGAAATGTTCTGAGAGAATGGAATGATGAGTGGTGCTTTTTTTTTGGGTTAGGTTTGTGGCGGTTTTAGTTCAACTGCTGCAAAAAAAATCAACACTTTCTTTTGTCCACCACCAAGTTATTATTATTAATACACTCCAACATTACCATCTCATACCCTCTTGCACACCTTTTCATTCATTCCCTCCTCCCATCTTCAATAGAATAATACTTCGTCAACAAACATATATCACTAGATACCATTATCTATACTATTATTATGTTATACAAGTGAAGGGTAACCACAGTTCAAAACTCGCTAGTCTAGCCACAACAACACGGCCAGGTATGACCTTCGTGCCATTTTACTTCTCTTTTGCTTCTGTCCCATGGTGTTGTCTCTACTGTCTCAGAACCAAATGAGCACCATGACCAGTCTCTCTTACCATCTTACTGCTTCTGTTTCATGGAATGACTCAATTCCATATGCATGGAAAGGGGTCACCTGTGACCCCACCAATTCCTCTGTCACCAAGATCAAGCTATCTGGCTACTCTCTCTCTTCCCCTGAGCTCCTTCCTGTCCTTTGCCAAATTGAGACTTTGGAGCCGCTTGATGTCTCCAACAACCACCTGAGATCAATCCCAGATGAGTTCATCACTGATTGTGGCTGCTGAATTTCACTGCAAACAAGTTAGTAGATTTGCCTGCTTTCCATGGTTTTGTTGCACTTGAATCCATTGACATGTCTTTCAAAGCCTTGGAAGGGAGTGTTGGTCTTGTGTTTGATGAAATGGTTAGCCTCAAGAGCCTGAACCTTAGCTTCAACAGACTGAGTGGACCCCTTCCCACCAAACTAGGAAAATCCATGGTTTTGGAGAAACTTGTGCTTTCTGCCAATAATTTTCTAGGGAAAATGCCTCAACAAATACTGAGCTATGAAAACTTGACTTTGATTGATCTTAAGTCTAATAGTCGATCAGGGCCTATTCCTAGTGATATTGCAAAGCTATCCAAATTGGAAAGCTTGATTCTTTCCACTAATAACCTCAGTGGTCCAGTCCCAACATCACTCATGAGCATCACAACCCTTTTAAGGTTTGCAGCAATCTGAACAATTTCACTGGTCCTGTACCTCCTGGGATTACAAAACATCTCACGAGTTTGGACCTTAGTTACAATCACTAGTCTGGTTCCATTCCAGAAGATCTTTTGTCTCCATCAAAGTTGGAGTTAGTGGATTTGTCCTATAATATGTTAAATGGGACAGTACCTGTTTCAAATATTTCTCCTAGCATAGTGAGGTTGAGATTATGGGGAAATTCACTACCATTCCCTCAGATGATTTTGCAACAGCTCAGAATTTGACTTACTTGGAGCCTGAAAACAATAGCTTGGAAGGAGTGATACCAGCTATATTAGGTTCTTGCCAGAATTTGGCATTGTTGAACTTGTTTCAGAACAAGTTGAGTGGGGGATCTCCCCCAGAGCTTCAAAAACTTGCAAACCTTCAAGTCTTGAAGCTTCAAATCAACAGACCTAACGGCACAATCATATTGCAGATTGCTCAGTTGCAGAAGCTGTCAACCCTGAATTTGAGCCAGAATTCGCTGAGTGGATAGATTCCGTCCGAGATATCAGGATTGAGCAAACTTTCATTCCTTAAATTGCAAGGAAACAATCTGAGTGGCAGTATACCAGCATCCATTGGCAACTTGAAATATCTTTTAGAACTCCAACTTGGCGAAAACCAACTAAGCGGCGAGTATCCAAGCATTGAATCTTAGCAGCAACCACTTCAGTGGATCAACCACTACAGGTTGCCTTGAATCTTAGCAGCAACCACTTCAGTGTATCCATTCCCAGAAGTTTTGGTAATTTGGATATCCTGGAAATCTTGGATCTCTCAAACAATAGATTTTCTCGTCAAATTCCTGATGATCTAACGAAAATGTCAGCTTTGGCACAGTTATTGATTTCTGTTACATACCCATACACCACAGCAGCAGAAACTGAGTCAGCAGGCTAACTATCAGAAAAGGAAAGACAATAATTCCTCTTCCATATTATTATTCTAGAAGGGACAAAAAAGGAAAAAGAGAAATAGGAGGGAATAATATTTGATTTGTTAGAGAAAAATCAAGATTTAATTAGGGAAAGAATAAAGCAAAAAATAATCAGTTAGAGACAAATAAGGAAGGAGGATTTTTAGGAGAAAAATAAGCTAATCCCTTGATTCACTCCCATTGATAATTATAAGGGGATCATGGGAGAAAGGAAAGGCATTCAGTTTTTGGAGAACCGAGAACTAGGCATAGGGGACCAAGGGATCCAAAAATTCCCAGAATATTTCCTTTAATTATTCGTTATCATTTCCTTTCAGCCAGCATTGTTATGTACTGTTACAGAAATTCCCCATTGGAATTTCTGTAAAATTAATAAACAGCAATTTTATTTCAGCCAGTATATTCCTTATTGATACCAGTTCTTACAATTTCTAACAATCAGCTTTCTGGTGTCATTTCAAATTTTCAATGTTATGTTCATGTCGAATGGAAAGGAGGAAATGACCATCTTGTGAAGCCTACTACTACACAGGACAACACAACCACCAACACTTACCAGGGTTCCACAAAGAAGGGAACTTCTGTTGTGGCAGTCCTCATTGCAATTGCAGCAGCCATTCTTCTCGTTGGCATTGTCCCTGCACTGGTTGCTTTGGTCTCGCGGCGCTTTTATAGGATCAACAATGAGCATTTGCACCAAGGCGATGGCGATCTTCGCCCTCCTCAGGTCATCCAAAGTAACTTGTTAACACCAAATGGCATCCACAGATCAAACATTGACTTCTCCAAGGCCATCGAAGCTGTTGCTGAAACATCAAATGTTACTCTGAAGACTAGGTTTTCGACCTATTACAAGGCCACGCCTTCCGGATCGACCTATTTTGTCAAGAAGTTGAACTGGAGCGACAAGACATTGCCAGCGGGAAGTAACAACAAATTTGTGAAAGAGCTAGAAGTCTTGGCGAAATTGAACAATGGAAATGTCATGACTCCTCTGGCATATGTTCTGTCAACTGATGCAGCTTATGTGTTATATGAGTTTGTCTCAAATGGCTCCCTCTTTGATGTTCTTCATGGAAGCATGGAAGACACTTTAGATTGGGCTAGTAGATATAGCATAGCAGGTGGGGTGGCTGAAGGTCTCTCTTTTCTTCATGGATTTGCCTCTAGTCCAATGCTACTCCTTGACCTATCAAGTAAAAGCATTATGCTCAAGTCACTCAAGGAGCCTCTTGTTGGGGATATTGAACACGACAAGGTGATTGATCCCTCAAGGAGTACAGGGAATTTCTCTGCAGTTGCTGGTTCTGTTGGCTATATTCCTCCAGATCAGAAACTTTCTAACCCTTCATTCTAATTAGTTCTTTATTAGTTCATAGATTAAAGTACAGAGAGTATTCTTAATATATGATAAGATTAAGTTGATCAAAATAGTTGTCCATAATCCAACTCTTGGAAATCATCCATTGGAGTATTCTTAAATCTTAAGTAATAGAACCTTAAAAAACATAGGAACCCCTCATTCATCCGTTTGCTTATCTAAAAGAGATTCAAATGTTTTTCGTAACAATAGAATCCACCAAAAGCACTTCCAATTTTCTTATGAAATTCTTTCTGCAAATCTTGAGACTAGAAAACTTGTTTTGCCTGTACATTAATCATAGAATAGGCTTTAGTGAAAGTTTTTCTCAACTATTTAATGGGGTAAAATCCTAATCTTAACACTCCAACGGATGGAAGTATTGGTCAGCATGACCTATATCTCTCCAGTAATGCATGATGGAATACATCCCCTTATTCATGAATTATATTCACTACCAAATTTTCTTTACAAATTAGGCACTGAACCACCAATTAGGCTGACACAAGCTTTAAGTATCTATGCGTTCATTCAAATGGTGGAATACTGGAATGCAATTATTACGACCTGAACTCAGGCTACAGTACCACGCCTAATTCCATATATTTACTACATACAACAAAACCCATAGATGAGACTAGCTAATTGAATATCATGAATGCAAAGTAAAACATTGTTTTGCCACAATCCTAGGTTATGCTACCATTAGCATTCTTCACTTTAAGGAAACAGATTATTGATGTGATTAATATCAATAAATAGAAACCATTATTTCACATAGATCAAAGCATGATAGACAAGGTAATATTTAGACAGAGAGCCACTGGGCAGAAGTAGCAGAAAAAAGGTGAACCTGTCTCGAAATGCTTTTGCCCTTTCCAAAAGAGAGGACTGTATCTCGTCCAACCTGTCTTTCACATAAGCCTCCAAAATCGAAGGCTCCATAGAGATTCCAAACACTTTCCCCTGATATATGTTAATCTCCATAAAGTGAGATCAATGTACATGTTAATCTCCATTTTTATATGCCTATTTTGTTGATAACTCATATGCCTATTTCATGAGTGAAATAGACTCCACACACACACACACAAACTTAATGTTTGTCAACCGTGTCAATCAATTGCTTTACGAAGCTCAAGGCCACAGAGAGCTCAAATATTTGATCAATCGATTGACTTATGTTGTCACAAATTAAATAAGTCACAAAGAACTCTAAAATTATATCAATCAATTGACTTAAGTCTTGTTAATAGATTGATTCACATGTCGAAGCAAGTCAATCGATTATTTCAAGTTTGAATTTAAATACAAAATTATGAAAATATGTCAATTGATTGAATATGAAATTGTCAATTGATTGAGTTCTTTTGATTTTGAAAACGGAGAGCTTGAAAAATATGTCAATTGATTGAATTGAACTGAGTTAATCAATTGCTTCTTTATTTTTGAAAACATTGAACTCTAAAAACAGGTCAGTCGTTTGAGCCTTGTAGTGTCAATCAATTGTTTCACCCTTCGAAGACCATTCAATTGCTTTTGTAACTTTGAGCTTTCCAAATGTTTTTACCTTGTTCTTTTGAAGATAGTTCATTTTTAGGATTTAGAAAAAGGTTTTAAGAGCAAGTTTTCGGTGAATTTTTAGAGAGATGTCACTCTGTCTTTTACATAACAATTCCTAAGTCTAAAAAGATATGTCTTGTTGACGTTCTTGGACTTGGAATCTTGTATGTTGTCGCATGTTGTCGTCATCAAAACCTATGACAACAATAATCGCACCGGAGAAATATATTTGCATTCTCCACTATGACAGCAACTTTTCAAGTACATCTTTGGACCCAAATTGCTGCTTCAAATTCAGAGATGGCAGGAACCAGGATGTTAGGCATGAAAGTGAATTTAACAAGTGGCAATTCCTCCATCTGAAAGCAGCAAAACTACCTAACATCTCCCATATCTTTGAGGCACGTGCAAGATGTCACAGATTTCCCTTTTCCCCTTCCAGAATATTTGTAGAGGTTTTGCAGAACATGAAATTCCATTTCAACATATGCAAGAGAAACTCCGATACCTGACACCTTCCAAATTGTGGCAAACGATAAGTTCAGACTCTAGAACTCTGAACACATCAAACTGTTACCAATAATCCCCACAAGAACATGAGCCTTCACTGAAACAATGGAATCTGTTATTGTCCCTAATGATTATCTCTCTCCCCGTAACTCTTGAAATGAGTTTTATGGCTTCATGACAATCGCCGCATACGCGAAGATTTTTAACAATGCGAATCACATCTTTGGGGCTGGTACTGATCAGAGCAAATGCAACTGCTAACTTCTCACTATGGCAGCCAAGGAAGTACTCCTTCTCCTCCTCCTCTATATCAAAAAGCACAAACTCAGTGGTTGGGTTATATCCAGCTTCTCTCAAGTCCTTAAATAAACTTTCAAGTTTTTCATATATCTTATCTGACAAAGGATGGGAAGTGTCTCCTACAAGGAACTCATGAACGACGCCGTCAACTTCAACCCAACTACACCCAGGTAATTTTTTCATCCCTTTCTCATTCAAAGTTGACCTAACTTTTTCTGCTTCATCCCATCTACGACTTGCTGAATATATATTTGATAACTGAACATAATGTCCTGAATTCCATGGTTCCAACTCAATCAACTGCTTCAACACATTTTCCGCCAAATTAGTATCCCGATGTAACCTGCATCCTCCCAACAACGCCCCCAAAACAATAGCGTTTGCCCGCATTGGCATACTCGTGATCAAATTCTGTGCTTCAACCAACAAGCCTGCACGAGCTAGGAGATCCACCAAGCATCCATAATGCTCAATAGTAGGAGTTACAGAAAAGTCACGACTCATGCTACTAAAATAAAGGCGACCATCACTAACCAGACCAGCATGAGTACACCCACAAAGTATGCCAACAAAAGTGTTCCCATCTGGCCGAATTCCATACTTCGCCATTTGGCCAAATACTCCAAACGTAGCCCTGACATGTCCATTCATAGCCAGTCCAGAAATCACAGCATTGAACACCACACGGTCTCTTCCCTTCATCATTCTGAAAATCTCCAACGCTTGCACCATGCTGCCGCATTTTGCATACAAGTCAATCAAGGCAGTACCCAAGACAGGATTAGACAAATACTCATTAGGATCCATCATACCCTTGGCCCAATCACCCATTTCCAATGCTCCTAACCTGGCACACGCAGAAAGAACTCCCACCATGGCATAGCAGTCAGGCCTCAGATTCTCCCTCCGCATCTCAAAGAACAAGTCAAGTGCTTCCTTAGGAAGCCCATTTGACGCATAGCCCTGGATCATGGCGCTCCAACAGACAATATCCTTCTCAGGCATTCCATCAAAGACAAGGCGCGCCTTCTCCATTCTACCGCATTTCGCATACATATCAACCAAGGAAGTAGCCACAAACACATTCCTATGAAAACCACTGTCAGTTATATACCCGTCAATCCACTCTCCACTAACCAAGTCACCTAACTGAGAACAAGCAAACAAAACCCGAACAAGAGTGAAACTATCGGGCTTCAATCCCATCTCCAACAACCCTCTAAACAAATCAAACGCTTCCCTGTAGAGGCCGCACCCAATATACCCGCATATAATCGCGGTCCACGAGACAACGTTCTTGTCAGGAATATCGTCGAACACCGTGCGTGCGTCCTTTAAGTGCCCGCATTTGGAGTACAAGCAAACAAGGCTAGTCTTGACGAACACGTCGCCGTCGAAGCCCGTTCTGACAACGAGGGAATGGAGCTCGAGGCCCAACCGGAACTCGGAGAGCCTGGCACACGCTTTGAGGACAAAAGGGAAGGTGTAGTTGTCGGGCATGAAGCCCGCGCGGCGCATGGACGTGTAGAGGCGAATGGTGTCGTCCAAGGAGTCGTTGGAGACGGTGCCACGGATCATGGTGTTCCAGAGGTATATGTTAGGGCGGTTGGCTTGGGCGAAGGCGAGCTTGGCGTAGCGCGTGTTGCCGAAGTGGAGGGAGTAGCGGAGGATGAGATTGAGGAGGTAGTTGTCTTGGTCGAGGTGGAGGCGGAGGAGGCGACAGTGGGCGTGCTTGAGGTGGTTGAAGGAGTTGAGGCCTTGGAGGAGGCAGTTCTTGAGCTCCAAGGCCATGGGAAAACGCCCGACGCGAGGTAAGGAAGAGACATTAGGCAGTGATACACGTCAAAATGTGGTAAATCTATATATATATATATATATTTTTTTGGCTAATTATGTTTTTAGTCCCTGTAAAATTTGAAAGTTTGGTTTTAATCTCTACATAAAAGTTTTAGTCCCTACAAAATTGTAAAATTAAGTTTTAGTCCCTGAGGTGGGGTGAGGGCTGACTAGGCTGACGTGGCGCTGACGCGGCGCGCCTCGTGGCAAAACCCAACCCAAACTCATGACCCGAACCCAATTCTGACCCGACCCGTTTAAAAAAAAAAAAAAACAGAGAGAG
>QANU01006828.1:764175-842395 GCA_003254905.1 Nissolia schottii
CCCCGCCCCCACCCCCACCCATCCCTCTCACCCGGAACCCATCCTCTCCGCAGCCCGCACTGACAGCCCGCCACCTTCGTCGAGCCCAAGCGCATTGGTCCCTGCAAGGCTAGCTTCGTCGAGGCAGGTCGACATGTGTTTGACATGTTGACAATAAGTTACTTGCTAAACAAGTAATCTAATACCCCCCTCAAGTTGGAAGGTATATGTCTAACATTCCCAACTTGGATAGCAACAGATTAAACTGGATTGAAGGCAATGCTTTAGTGAACAAATCTGCCAATTGATGTTTGCCTTTGACATGGGATAGCACAATCGAACCTGAATTTACCTTTTCACGCACAAAGTGACAATCAATCTCTATATGCTTGGATCTTTCATGAAATGAAGGATTGGTGGCAATGTGAATGGCAGCTTGATTATCATAAAACACCGTAATAGGACTAGGTGGCACCTCAAAATCCTTAAGCAAAGCATTAAGCCATGTCACCTCACTTGCTACTACAGAAAGAGATCTATATTCAGCTTCTGCTGAAGACTTTGAGATCGTGACTTGCTTCTTGGACTTCTAAGAGACCAATGAATCTCCTAAAAAAACACAAAAACCACCTGTGGATCTTCTAGTATCAATGCAATTCCCCCAATCAACATCTGCATAAGCTTTAAGGTTTAAGGATAACTGAGAACTGAAAAACACTCCTATGTCAGGTGCTGCCTTAATCTACCTGAGCAGATGATGAACAACTTGCAAGTGAGGAGTTGTTGGAGATGACATGAATTGCCTGAGCTTGTTGACAGCAAAAGTGATTTCAGAACTTGAAATTGTCAAGTAAATCAACCTCCCAATCAGCCTTCTATATAGAGGAACATTATCAATTAATTCCCCACCTGTAGCATTCAGTTTCGGACTAGGATCCATAGGTAAGCTAGCTGGTTTTGCATCCAAAAACCCAGTTTCCTCAAGTAAGGACAGAGCATATTTGCGTTGGTTTAAACATATACCCTTAGGAGATCTAGCAATCTCTAAGCCAAGGAAATATTTCAAATCTCTAATCACTTTGAGTTTAAACCAAGTTTGAAGTTGTTTCTATACAGTAGCAACTCTGTCTTGGCAAGGACTAGCAATTATAATGGCATCTACATAGACAACCAGGATTACCAAATTTGCTCCAGACCCTGAAGAAAACAAGGAATAATCATTCTTTGATTGAGTAAAACCTCCTGCAATCAAGGTTGTTGAAAACTTATGAAACCATTGCCTAGAAGCCTGTCTTAGCCCATAAATTGACTTATGCAACTTGTAAACCAAGTTTCCTCTGCTGCCCTGAACCTGATAACCTTGGGGCAGGTCCATATAGACTTCCTCAAATAGATCACCATTTAAAAAGGCATTGTTAATGTCCAACTGAATAAGGGACCAATTTTGGACTGCAACAATGCTTGAAAGGACTCTTAATGTTGTAAGCTTAGCAACCGGGGAAAAAGTGTCCATGAAATCAATTCCAGCTTGTTGTGTGTAACCTTTAGCCACCAGCCTGACTTTATACCTATCCACTTCTCCATTGGATTTATATTTGACTTTATAAACCCATCTGCAGCCTATGGAATATTGTCCAGGGGGCAGAGTTACAATTGACCATGTATGGTTATCCTCCATGGATTTTAACTCTTCCTGCATGACCCTTTTCCATTCAGGAAATTTAACAGCCTGGTGGTAGAAGGATGACTCAAAAACTGAATCCACTTGGTGCACAAAAGCCTTGTAAGAATAATTTAGTCTGTGATATGACACATGATTGATGACAAGGTAGTTGGCAGCATGATAGGCATAATCTTGAAGATATGTAGGTGCTCTAACAGTTCTCCCTGACCTGGTCTAGTTTAAAGGCACCAAGGAAGGCTCAAGAGTGGATGAATTTGGTGCAACAACATTGGATTGTAAAGTCTGTATAGCAGGCTGCAAATCTTGAGGCTGAAATTGTACATCAGCAGCAGCCAGAGGAAGAACAAAATCAATAAATGGTGCAGGGTCATCATGAGACTAATCTTGCAATTGGAAGGGAAAAATGTCCTCATGAAATAACACATCTCTGCTAATTATGAACTATCTAGTGGATTGTACAGCTCGTAACCCTTGTAACTGAGTAGATAACCAACAAAAACACAAGCAATAGCTCTAGCTAAAAACTTGTTTCTAGAGGAAGGCAGAGTTGAGGCATAGCATAAACATCCAAAACCCCTTAATTGATCATAATTTGGAACATGTTGATACAGTAGCTGGTATGGAGACTAATACTGCAGAATAGGAGATGGCATTCTGTTGATTAAGAAGGTTGTTATGGCAACGCATTCTCCCCAAAAAGAAATAGGCACTTTGGACTAAAAAAATAGGCTTCTTGCAACATTAAGTAGATGTTGATGCTTCCTTTCAACTACTGAATTTTGTTGAGGCTTTTCCACCCAAGAAAATTGGTGAATCACCTCCTTTTGTTGTAGAAAAGTTGCAATGGCCTGTTCCTTAGCATTGTCAGATCTTAATTGCTTGATCTTAATGTGAAATTGATTTTCAATTAAGGAGAAAAAATTGATTAAAGTACTAGAAGCTTCGGCCTTATTATGCAGTAAGTAAGTCCAAGTGAACCTTGTGCAATCATCAACAATAGTAAGAAAATATCTCATTCCATTATATGTGGGAGCATGATATGGTCCCTAACTATCACAATGTATCAAATCAAAAGGATTTTTAGACAAATGATTATTAGAAACAAAAGAAAGTCTCCTAAGCTTTGTAAGTGGACAAATGTCACAAGAATGGTTGGAGAATTTATTTGGCAAGGAAATAAAGCTAGTGAGGTCTAATAGAACCTTATATGAACTATCACCTAACCTAGCATGCCAAGTAGTAACTGAAATGTTATTTCTATAGACTTCAGCAACAGCAGCATAATGGTCTTGCTGCAGGACATATAATCCTCCAAGCAAGCTACCCTTCACAATTACTTTGAAAGACTTGAGATCCTGAATAATACAAAATTGTGCATCAAAATGGGTTAAGCATGATTGTTGTTTGGTCAATTGAGAAACAGAAATCAAGCTAACCTTGAATTCAGGTACAGATAGTACATAAGTGAGAATCAAGCTTGGATTAACTTGAATTTTGCCAATACCATGAACAGGCAAGGATGTACCATTAGGTAGCTTAACAAAGGAATTTTGTATGCCAAAGTGTTCCTTAAACAAGCTTAATGAGGAGGCAATATGAGAGGTAGCACCACTGTCCAAAATCCATGCTTTTGTAGCATTGAGTGATTTGAAGTGACAAGTGGAGAAAACCATACCTAAAACCATGGAAATTGTGCCTTCAGTTGCAGGATGATTCGATTGATTGTTCAAGAGAGACATCAGCTGTTGAATTTGTGTTTCTGTAAGTGAAACAACATGCTGGGAAGTAGAGCTTGTAGTTGAATCCTGTGAATTGTTGATAGATGAATCAGAAACCTGATGAGCAGCAGCCTGTGTGGACTTGTTCTTTCCATAATTTGGTGGATATCTAATAATCTTATAACATTGGGTGATAGTATGGCCACGAAAACCACATTTAGAGCATCTTGGATTGTTTTTATCCTTCTTATCTTGCTTCAGCTTGGCATCATGAGGCTTGGAATTTGATGGCCTAACTACACAAGCAAGATCAATAGCAGCAGCCAGCAGGAGCCTGAACTTGAGCTTGGCCAACCTCCCTTTGTTTCTCTTCTTGAAGCAACAATGAATACACTTTGGTAATTGGTGGAATAGGTTCCATGAGTAAAATTTGACCTCTAATTTGGGAATAAAAATCATCAAGACCCATCAAGAAACAGGTTACATGATCCATTTTCAAGAATTCATGGAAAGGCTGGCTGCCACCATAATTACACTGCCAAACAGGCCTATAGCAGCTTGATTCTTCCCAAATTGTTTTAAATTTAGTGTAATATTGAAGGCTGGAGAGGTTAACTTGATGAAGATTCATCAAGGTCTTTTTCAATTGGAAAATTCTTGGACCATTACCATGCTGAAATCTTTCTTTAAGGTCATTCCACAAATCAAATGCAGTGTTATGAAAGATGACACTAGCAGCAATGTCCTTAGACAAGGAATTAAGGATCCAAGAACTCACTATATCACGCATACATTGCCAAGACCCATCAAGTACAAGATATTCAGGTTTTTTAATAGATCCATCCATAAAACCAAATTTTCTTTTGGCATTGAGAGCCAAACGCATTGATCTTGCCCAAGAAAAATTGTTTTCTTCGGTCAAGGGCTGAGAAACTAGAAGCAAACCTGGATGATCTGCAGATGACAAGGTATAAGGATCCATTGATGCAACTGAACACAACAACAACAACAGAAACAAAATTTTCAGAACTAGAATTTGCAGGAAACAGAGCTTGCGGAAACAAAGTCTGCAACAGTAACTGAAGAAAAACCAACGAAAGCATCAATGATCAATAGTAGAAGGAATCAGCAACAACAGTCATGGATTCCGAGAGAAAGAATTGAAGAAAGTGAGTGGAAATGTGTAGAATCTTCAAACTGATACCATATTAAGTTATGAACTATATATCAGTTATGCAGAAGAAGCAACAGTAGGAAAACCAGAAAACCAGAGAAAAGAGAGGGAAAAAGAGAGAAAGTTGTGCAATGAGAAATTGATTCATTGACTGACTAGTGGTACAAGTAATTTGTACATTATATACAAAGAGAGCTAACTAACCAATCTAACTGACTTGATAGTTAAGCAACTAACTAATAACTAACTATTAGCTAATTTAGCATGTGTTTGACATGTTTACAATAAGTTACTTGCTGAACAAGTAATCTAATAGTGTAGGTGGCTTATTCCAAAAACCAATATGCTCCATAGATGTATTTGGATTTCACCTAAACCTCCAACTTCATATGCACCAGCCACCACAGTCGCACTATGCCTCCGTCGTGTTCTTCTCCATCATCCGCGCTGACCGTATCATTGCCTTAGGCTAACTCCAGCATCCCCTAATTTTTCCATTCTTGCATCTGGTGCTTTGTAAAAAGCAAAAACCAAAAAAGAAAAAAAAAACCCAATAAGAAAAGAAGAAATAAGTGTTTTTTTTATTAGAGATGAATCTCAACAATTTTCATGGGAGGAAGTTATTCTTTATGATCAGAAGGTTATGAAAGAGCAAGGTAGAAGATGAGACTTGAGAAGTTATAATGAAGTGAATTTGTAGAAGCTGAATTATGGAAGTAATGCTATATTTTTATGTAATTTCATGTATTTTCTGCAAATGACTACAATAGAATAGAAAAGGGATAGACCTTCCTAAGGAAGGAGATGAATTAAGAGAGAATAAATCATAGCGAGAGAGGATAGAATTAGACCAATGACAATTTTCATACCCATCTAATTCCCCTCCTCCCCCTATTTATAATAAGTTTGGGTTCCCTAATTGGACCAATTCTTGATTTGGGCCTTTATTTACTTAGGTCCGTTACACTAGCCCCTCTATAAAAATGGACCTTGTCCTCAAGGTCCAAAAAAAATTTCCTCCAGGATCCCATTGCATAAATTGTAAATTGCTTAAATTAATTGTGCCAACTTTGGGAAATTTTAGAAAAAAAATTGTGATGGTAGTAGCCCACTTCATGTCATTCCCATTCAAGGTCCAAATTTTGTATTGGGCTTGGCTCACCAATTCTAGCTGCAGCCCAATGTGCTCCAAGGGAACCCTAGGAGCTGTCTTCATCTCCCATGCCTCCTCATTCAGTGTTGGTGGCTGCTCCTATGTCCTCATGGCCACAATGGCCTCCCTCTCCATCAAAACTGATGTGGCGACGGCTGCCACCACCACCCGTGCTTCCTCGCCGGTCACCGCTACCGAGGCATCGTCGTATCCGTTGCTGCTCCAATTCACGCTCTTTTCAGCCCTTCTTCTTTGTATGTGTCGTTGGGAGCCAACAAGTTCCCTGAGAGGCAGCCAATCGGGACAGTAGCTTAGATCCAAGACGGTGACAAGGACTACTAGAAGCCGTCGCCGCCGCTGTTCGAGGCTTCCGAACTCACCTGTGGTCCTTCTACAGGGTCGTGATAGCTGAGTTCGTCGCCACTTTCCTCTTCCTCTACATCAGCATCCTGACCGTCATGGACGTCGTCAAGTCTCCGTCCAAGTGCACCACCGTTGGCATCCATGGCATCGCTTGGTCCTTTTGCGGTATGATCTTCGCCCTTGTCTACTGCACTCCACCGCGATCTCTCTTCCCCCAAACCGCACAGCCCACCTTCATACCCATGAGCGCTACCGTATCCACCTCTTCTGCCACCTCGTATGCCTCCTCTGTATCCGGCACCATCACCGCCACGGCGGCTCCCCTGGGCTTTGTTGCTATCAGGACCTGTCGCATCAACCACCATGGTGCGACCATCGGAGTCTGAATCTATGGTGAACTTGACGGATTCCCTCTCAGCGAGGCTTTCAGTGGTGCCTCCCATGCCTGTGGCCTTGCTTTTCACCATCAATTCCGGTTGTAGCCTTGTTTCCTCATCTTCCCCCCACTGAAGCCCTTGACACGGTTGCTAGAGCCAGTGCGATGTCGTCTCCACCGTACGGATCTGGTGGCTCCGGTGGTGGTTTCTGCCATACTCGCTCTAGAAGATCTGATGATGGATCTAAATCAGGAACATTGAAATTTGGTTCAAGTAAGTCTGATTTTACGTCTGTTAATGCTTGAATTTCTGCAATTGCATCTTCTTGTGCTTGAATTGTTGGATTTGTGAGCTTCGATTCTGGATTTGTTGCTGATGAATTGATCTGTGCATCTAGATTTGCCTTTGTTTCTACTTTTACCTTGGTTGATTTTTGCTTCTGGTGTTGAAAATCTGGATCTGAATTTTTGAATTCTTGAGCCGTAGTTGTTGCATTCATTTCTGCTTTTGGATTGCGTTGAACTGATGTTGCATTTGCTTGAATTTTCTCTGGTGAAAATGTGTGCTACAACACTACTTCTTCCGACTCGATTTCCCACTCTGATACAACATTGTGCACAATTTTTGGCAGAACAGGAGCAAATTCACTGAAACGATGCAAAAACGCGAGCTCGAATTTGAACATCGTAGCGGATGGATTGCGTCTTCGCCATACTCGGAACCATGCCAGAGCTTTGTCAGTCAATCCATCTGCTGCCTGCACCAATCTCTGCGGATCTGGTGTCATCCTTGCATTTCAAAACCTTCCAGCACAGACGATCCACCAGTAGCATTTTCTCTGCTGAATATCGAAAGTTTTTCTTCTAATTTTTCTGAATTTTTTGGTGTTGAGGCTGAGTTGTTTTCGCCACCATGGATGGTAGGCATGGTGGTCAATGAAAGCACCATTTGTAATGAAGTGAATTTGTAGAAGCTGAATTATGGAAGTAATGCTATATTTTTGTGTAATTTCATGTATTTTCTGCAAATGACTACAATAGAATAGAAAATGGATAGTGATTGAAAACATTCCTAAGGAAGGAGATAAACTAAGAGAGAATAAATCTGAGAGAGAGGGTAGGATTAGACCAATGATAATTTCCATACCCATCTAATTCCCCTCCTCCCCCTATTTATAATAAGTTTGGGCTTCCTAATTAGACCAATTCTTGATTTGGGCCTTTATTTACTTAGGTCCGTTACAGTTTAGGAGAGAGGAAAGAGAAGCTGGAAAAGAAAAAAAATTAAATGACTTCATCAATTTGGTCTCAGGTAGTGGAGAGAGAGAGGGGAGAGACATTTTAGTTATGATTTTTTTAAAAAATATGCTTTTAGTCTGTAAAATTAAAATTTTTGTATTTGCTTCTCGAAATTTGTTAGGAATTAATTTTTGAATTTTTTTTTAGGTTTTAGTCTCCACCGTTAAAAGAAAACATTAAGTACTGACATAAGTGTACATTTAACTGTGCCAAGTGACACATTTAACGTCAGCACTTAACCTCTCCTCGAGACTAAAACCTACCAAAACCAAACACAAAATTTTTAATTTTAGATTAAAAACATATTTAATCATTTTCTTTAAAATATACATCAAAATTACAATAATGCCCTTTAAAAATAATTTAAAAAAAATCTATTAAATTTATTCTTCCTTTTACTCCTTCCTTTGAGATCCTAATAACCTTAATAAATTTGTGGAATAATTTGATCGTATTTGACATGCTATTTTTAGCGTATTATTTTATTCTAGGTTAGTAGCTAGTAAGGGTGAACATGGGTCGGGTCGAGTCGGACCCGACCACATTTTAGACCTGACCCAACTTTGGTGGGTCAGGTCAGGTCGGGTCAAATTTTATTTTTTTAGGTGGGTACTCACTGAACCCGCGACCCGTTTGGGTCGGATTGGCAGGTGAGCCACCATTTAAAAAAAATCAATTTTTTATAGTAAAAATATATTTTTTAATTAAAAATATATATTATGTTTTGATGCATAAAATGATCTTAGGTGAAAAAAAATAAATCTAATAACAAAAAAAAACTTTTTTTTAATATATCTAAAATAATCAAAATAATAAATTAAAATAGCGAGTCAGCATGTCGATGGATTAGCTTGGTTTTGACAAGTTGGACCCGGCACCCAACCTAACACAAGTGATGGATCAGGCAGGTTTGACCCATCGACCCGCCAACCCGATCTCAGGGTTGGCGGGTCGGACCCACCCGCTGAACACCCATAGTAGTTAGATTCTTCTTAGAAGGTGTGTTACCCTAGAAAATAATTTCCTAAAAATAGGATAAGAATATTCTCTAGATTTATTAAGGTTATTAGAAGTATTTGCAATGGAAGAAGTCAAAGGAAGAATAAACCTAGTCCTGGCAGATGAAATAGAACAAATTATGGGGCAAGAAGAAAATGAGCTAGGGAGTATCAAACAAGAATTGGGCTATATAACTAAGGATTGGAAAGAAAAATGTAAAATAAGTCAGGTAAATATAGAAAGTAAAATAACAATGGATAAAGAAAAAGAAGTAGAAGGACATACTTTGAATAAGGTTGGACAAGTAGCTAATAATTTCAAAAAAGATAGAAAATTAGAAATGAGAGAGGATGAATTAAGACATAAGGAACCTTTAAAAAATGAAAAACAAACTTATAATACATCATATATATGATAATCTCCATTGTTATATGCCTATTTCATGAGTGAAATAAGCTCTATATATATACACACACATAACCTTCCTTACCAAACTTAATGTTTGTCATTAGTGTCAATCGATTGCTTTATGAAGATTCAATTGATTGAGCTACTCTTGCTTAAGGTCACAGAGAGATAAAATATTTGATCAATTGATTGACTTATGTTAGTTCAATCGATTGTCACAGATTAAATAATTTATAAAGAACTCCAAAATTATATCAATCAATTGAATTAAGTCATGTCAATCGATTGATTCAATTGTCAAAGCAAGTCAATCGATTGCTTCAAGCTTTGTCAATTGATTGTTTCAAGTTTGAATTTGAAAAGAGAGAGCTTTGAAAATATGTCAATTGATTGAATATGGAATTGTCAATCGATTGAACTCTTTTGATTTTGAACATAGAGCTTAAAAAATATGTAAATCGATTGAATTGAACTATGTCAATCGATTGCTTCTTTATTTTTCAAAACATTGAACTCTGAAAACAGATCAATCGATTGAGCCTTGTAGTGTCAATCGATTTCTTCAACGTTCGAATACCATTTTTCAATTGCTTTTGTAACTTTGAGCTTTCCAAATGTTTTTACCTTGTTCTTTTGAAGATAGTTCATTTTTAGGATTTAGAAAAAGGTTTTAAGAGCAAGTTTTCGGTGAATTTTTAGAGAGATATCATTCTTTGCCTTTTACATAAAAATTCCTAAGTCTAAAAAGGTATGTCTTTGTTGACGTTCTTGGACTTGGAATCTTGTATGTCGTCGCATGTCGTCGTCATCAAAACCTATGACAACAATAATCACATCGGAGAAATGTATTTGCATTCTCCACTACGAGAACAACTTTCAGGTACATCTTTGGACCCAAATTGCTGCTTCAAATTCAGAGATGGCAGGAATCAGGATGTTAGGCATGCAAGTGAATTTATCAAGTGGCAATTCCTCCATCTGAAAGCAGCAAAAAGAAGCAGGGTTGTAAAAATCAACGACACCCATTAACACCTGCATCATAAAAATTCAATTTTTTAAGATTGTAAAAAACCCTTTTGAAATAACATTTCGGACAAGCACAGTGAGAGCTGGCTGAACAAGACAACGTGAATGTCTAAGAACCAAAGGAAAAGAGAGTGAGAGAGAGAGAGAGAGAGAGAGAGAGTGAGAGAGAGTACGAGGCTAAGGTAAGGCGTGAGCAAGTGAGAGTGCACCTCGGCACTGAAGGGAAAGGGGGGAACTTGGGAAGAGGTTGTTGGAGCCTGCAGAAGTGACAGAACAAAAATGAGAATCGGAATAAAATAAATCGAAAGTTTATAATAATAATAATAAACAAAAATAAAATTCATAAAGACATAAACCCTACGGAGCACAAAGAGGCGTGGAGTTCAGTCAGGTGCTATGATAAAACAGTGCGTATTCTTTATTTTTTATCTCATTAAAAGACAAAAAAAAAAGAGAGAGAGAAAGGAAAAAAAAAACTAAACATTTTAAAACAAGAAAAAGATGGACATGGATAATATAAATAGAGATTAATCTCATATTATCTAAGTATGTATGTATTTTTAAATCAATTTTAATTGCATATCTATGAATTTTGTTCCCCAAAATAAATCATACAAATATTAGAAAGGTCCGATGTAAGAAATTAATTTTACTGTTTTATTTTGTCCTTTTGTCCTGTTCTGCTTAAGTATTTTTAATCCATTCTATAATAATAATATTTTTAAGTTTGATTTGTATGAAATTAACTTTTTTTTTTGTGATTAATTTATGTTATGCATGTCCCTTATGTCAATTTTTTGTTGAGTTGGTTGTTTTATCTTAAATGTGTGACAAAATTTGTTCTGAAATTATATGATATCATGAGATCTCGCTATGATTATATGAGATCATATAATTACCAAATTACCAATGAGGGTTGGTCCAAGTGGTAAACGACTTGGTATCGCTTATGCAAGGTCTCGAGTTCGAGACCTTGTGAACGCAGTTATCCCCGCTGAGAGACTCACCCGCCATAGCCAAGTGCGCGACCTGGGTCGGCGCGGATTAGTCAAGGCTAAGTCCCGAATACCGGGTAGGCAACTTAAAAAAAAAAATTTACCAAATTATACTAACATCCAAATTATTTATTATCAAAATTGAAATTATTCATTACCAAAATTAGCAATTCTATTTAAAAAAATATAGAAGTTGATTTACATTGATTTTTAGTAAAAAAAATTGGATAACATGAGACTCGATTTAAATTGACTTTCTTTATATAAAAAATAATTTATTTTAAGAATAACTTTACAAATAATTTATTATGGGAATGAGTATATTTGTACAGTTTATTTAAAAAAAAATCCCATATTTATTATTGTAAATGTAAAAGTGTTACATTTAATGATAATATAAATATACAATATTGGACGTAAGTGACAGTATATTAAAGTGGTTGAGTTCACATTTAGTCATTGCTCTAACGTTTCCTTAAGTTAGGTGTCTAAATTTTCTTTTTAAAAATGACAATATATTAAAATAAAAAGAGAACGATACAACTAAATTTGTACAAGAGCATGAAGCTCTTCTCTGAAATGCTACCAAAATTTAAAAATGCCACCAACAATAACCTCATGTCGAACTGCAAAATTAGCACACCTATTATCATAACAATGAACCAGATTAAGTTAAATACGCCACTATGGCACTTTCACAAAACCAAAGCACGAATGAAAAGCAGCTCAAGATCATGATGTTGAGAGAGAATATGATCCTTAATCACAACGTTGAAGGCTTCAAGGCATTTTACTTCACAATAAACATGGCAGAAGCCACAATTTCAAGCAAGATTCAGTTAGCCACAAATAAACATGGCATTTTACTTCCGTTAGGTAAAGATATGTTACATATATGTATATGTCTATGCATTTCAATTGTGTGGACCTCCTTTATCTTCACGTGTACAAACTACAAACTTCTTTAACATAAAATTTATAAAAATCAATATATAAATTATTTTTTTTAGTAATATATAAATCAGACTGTGCTTGAAATCATCAATAATGGCGGTGCCACTCTGCACACGTTGCTTAAAGTTGGCATTGAGCTGAATGACTTCCAAAAAATTTGAAAAAACATCACAATTCAATCACACACCATAGAAAAGAAACAATATTAAGAGGAAACCATTGATTGTTGCCAACCAAGTCAACTAAATCGTTGCTCACAAGATAATAGTTCCACAAACAGACTATAGTAGGTGAACTACTGTTCAGATAGGTAGATGAATTGTAAGATGATCATATACATTAATCATCATAAATCAACAAAGAAAAGTGAAATTGATGAATTTTTTTAATTAAATTAATTGCAATTATATCTTTGCTTGTTTTGATCCAATCATTGTGATCATTATTACATGGTACACCATTGTAGAGATGTTATCTTTTACAACTTAACAATTGATCAAAGTGTTGAACATTTTAATTACATGATTTGATGTTATAACAATGTCTTGTTCATTCTATTTCCTTACACCATTGAAGAAAATAAAAATAACATCTATTTATAATTATGTGCCAAAAAAATATCTATTTACAATTATTCTTAATTTTGAATTTTGCTCACATCAACCCCCCTCTCTATTTGAAAATAATCATTTTATGTCCTGACATGCAATTAAAACAAATAAAACAATTGAACCTTTTATTCTATTTTTTAGATATTGTAAAAACCAACTACTTAAAAGTTAAAAGCATTTATTATTATAAATACGCAACTGTTTGGTACAATTAGCAATAATTGATTCGATTTTGGAGGTAAAGTGTTCAAATTTGAAGATTAGCACAATTCCAAACAAGAGGAAGAAAATGTAGAGCCCCATTGGCAAAGCAATGGTCCAGTAAGCTTAAAAGGTTTCTGTTTACAGCTATGATGCTCATACAATAATGCAAGGATTGATCAAAAAGGAATAATTAAAAAGCAATTTGAAAGCTCTGTCAAAAGCAATTTCCACATATGGTAATTACTTAAACTAATCAATTATGATCTGTTATCAAGAACTAGATGTTTTTCAGCACAATTCCCCCCCCCCCACCCCCAAAATTATAAGCTGTTACTTCATCTCATTGACAGTGATAAAAACTTCAAGATGGGAAGCCAAAAGGATCATAACAAAAGGGATAGAAGATCAATGATCAATGATATGATTCTGATAATAAGGGGATTAGATAGGAATATAATAAGAGACTTTAACTATTGTAACTGATTGGTGAATGATACGGTTAATGAATAGCAGTTCTATCTGGAAACTTTTTTCCTGATTCAAAGAGGGAGTTCTATCGATCAAATAATAGAAAAATGCGTGACATTCAACAACGAATCAAAATAAGCATTCCCTATGACTAATATATATACTGTTTTACATATACATTGCATAACACTTTCTAATTAACCAAGAAACTTTCACATATGAAAGAAAAGAGCATTTTTTCTTACCAAGAATCCTGGTTGACAAAAAAGTAAACCACAGAATGAATCAACATCTCACTCTCCTTATAGGCTTCCTTTGATAATTGGTGACAGAGAAGAGCTTCTTCAAGACCTTCACAACCACCACCATGCTGGGCCTATTCCTATTATTTGGAGCCATTGAACCATGTTTGGCCTTGGAAACTGTTGAAGCCAAATCACACCTGAATTCAACCACTTCCCTTGAAGAAGAAGAAGAAGAAGAAGAAGAAGAAGTAGTTGCAGAAGCAGAAGCAGAAGCATTTGTTGATGAAGACAACAACAATTCCTCATTGAAATCCTCCCACAACAAGTCCATCCTCTCCTCAACCTCATCACCTTCGTCGAAACCGGAACCAATTCTTCTCCTTATTCCATTCTCAACACATGAAAAGCTCTTCCTTTGTGTCTGAGCAACGAGTTTTGCTCCAAAGGAATCACTTCCTTCTCCTAACTTGTTCCCTTGGTAAGGATTAGGAGATGCTGCTGGTGATAGGTTCCATAGAGGAGGTGAATCAATGCTGTGTGCATGTGTGTCACTGATTCTAGGGAAACTGAAATCCTCTGTATCCATATTGAAATGTTACGAGAGAATGGAATGATGAGTGGTGCTTTTTTGGGGTTAGGTTTGTGGGGGGTTTTAGTTCAACTGCTGCAAAAAAAAAAAAAAAAAGCAACACTTTCTTTTGTTCACTACAAGTTAAAAAAAAATGATGTGTAATTTGTGTATGTGTATGCTCTCTCTCTCTATATGCTTAAAACTTACATCTTTGAAGGAGGATCATATAGGGTAGAGGGCAGGGCCATACATGCCTAAACCATGAGGAAAAAGGCAAGGGCTTATACAACCACTCATTCCTCTCCTTAGTTTGGTTGTGAAACCAATAATTGACACTGTATTTGTGAAAGGAACTAAGTGTAAGTGAAAGTGAAAGGAGTAAGGGTATGTTTGGTTTCTGATTTTAATTCTAAATATTTTTTTGTTCCTGAGAATTTTGTGAATGAAAGAGTGAAAATAATAAAGTCTTGTTTCATAGTTTGATTATTTCTTTTACAAAATCTTAAAAGGTTTAAAAGGTAGAAAATATATTGAAAACAAAAATTGATACAAAAAATGAAAATTGAACCCAAGCTAACAAAGTTATGGTTTTACATTTCTTGTTTTTTTAGGATTTTTTTTACAAAACGGTATAAAAAAGTAGTTTCCTATTTTCATTTTTATTTATTTTCTACTTTATTCACAAAATTTTAAAAAATAAAAAATAATTTAAAAATATGAAATAAAAATAAGACATAGAAATACAAATCAAACTGTCAATTGTTCCATATTTATGGAAGAGGGTACATTATTTGTCCTTCCTTAAATGATTAAAGGTGGATCGAATTAGTATAGCTATATAGGTTTCAACATGTATGTGACACATAAGTGACCCATGATGCTCATTATCGCCGGATTAATAGGAGGAACTAGGAAGTCATTTCAAAACCAAGTTATTTTTTTCCAAATGGTGGTGTTGACTATTCGAGCAATATTGAAAGGGATATTGCACCACTAAGGGTCTTAGACAACTTGTTCAATCTCCATAGGTTGTGTTACATCTCTTGTGTTTTGGGGCCACTTGTCCTTACAGCAGTGACACGTTATACACCACACAATGCATATAGATATTGGTTCAGACGAAAAACAGAACAAACAGTTTAAATGAGGTAAAGTTAGTTTTGGTGTATAGACAAGTAAACGGCATTGGTCCTTGTGTGCCGACCAATTAACCAAGCACAAAAATTGAGTTTTTGGCTTCTTTTCTACGCTCAATAAATGTGACTATTTGGATTAGGCATTTGGCTAAACCCACTTTGAACATATTCAACCAAAGTGCCTATGGTTCGTTGCAACCAAACTTTGGACACTAAGTCTTTGTCTCTTCTGTCTCACGATAAGAATTCAACGCAACCTTAATATGTGAGACTTCTAAAATAATAGACATCAGAGTTAAACATGATCATACATCATAATTAAAACGATAAGAAACAACTAAATGTGCAAAATATGAGTGTTTTTGTTCAAATGAAAAATAAATAATTGTGATCTTGTAATATAAGGTTACATCAATTTTCTCCAAAACAAATTAACATTACCTTGTGTGCTGTCCCCAAATGTGTGTAGAGCTTTCTTTAGTTCTTATTTTGATGTTGACTGCATGCTCATGACACATGCAACAATCAAGGAATTCTCGTGTGTTAAAAAAAAGGGGAAAGAATAACATGTCAAACATGTGGAGGCATGTACGTTCGGGTTCAACGTTTATATCAGGATTGGGCTCAATGGGCCTATACTTAAGAAATGGGCTATTATTACAATTTTCTATCTATTCTTCTTCAATTTTTACCCTAAAAAAGGTGAAAGCTTGGATCCAATGTAAAAAAGTGGATCCAAACAAACACCTACTCTCATACCAAAAAATTAAATAAAATTCAAACACCTACTGAAAAAAATAGCATAAATTCTTTATTTAAATAATTTAATGTTAATACAACAAATATATTCTTCATTTTAATTAACTCAATATGTACATCAACTCTTTATTAAAAATTATTGATATTTATAACATCTTTTACATCGAAAATTAACACAAATAGTGTTGACTCTTAATTATGCACAATATATGAATGTCGGAAAGCGTAATTTTTGTTGGCTTTACAACAAATGTTTGTTTTCTTGTTAAACACAACTGAATAACTTTTTCGATGAATAAAAAAGAAGCTAACTGAATTAAAAAGAAAAAAACCATTGTGCATCACCATGGGAATGCAAATGGCAAAGTGTTAGACATTGGACTTTCGCGACCACATAATATTAAAAAAAAAATAATAATTAAAACAATCACATTAGATTAGTATGGACTTATTTTTTTGACGGGTAGATTAATATGGACATTGACGTTGGGTCAACACACCTCTTTTTCCATTCATTTGCTTAACATCTTTAAAATATAATTAAATAAACACAGCCGTTTGATGCATCTAACCGCAAAAAGAAACAATTAAAAAAAAATGGTATGTGCTTTTCTTCAAGACTCCAACTATTGTGTGGTCTATAGTTTGAGTAATTTTTGGGTAAATTAATAAGTACAAATTTCCAACTATCTATTATCATCTGAGAAGCAATCTTTTTAAGTTTGAAGTACAAATTTGTGGCAACTTAAAAAGTGATATAATAGGGACAAAGAAAGGGTTAGCCCAAGGACTCCGTTGGGAGGTTAGCCTCACATTCTGAGTAGTTTCCTGCTGCAAACGCGTGTTTGAATAAATCAGCTGCCTGCATTCACCTTTCCTTCCTTCCAAGGGTCCCATATATGGCATAAAAGCACCCCACCCAATCCCATGTTGTCAGTCTGTGTTTCTCAGTCAAAGTCAAAGGAAAAAAAATAATATGCAAACACGAAAAAATAGAAATTATCGTGTCTTGTACTGAAACGTTAAGTTAAATAGGTTCATGAGTAAAATTTTAGCTATTGGGATTTCCTAAATAAATGCAGATATGTTATTTAGTTTAGGTTTAATAGTTTGTGGGCTTTTGATAAATTTTTAAAATTTGATTTAAGTTTATATTTTTTTTGTTTATATATAAGAAAATATATGAATTTAGTCTTTGTCGGTCGGTGAGACTTTATTAATAAATAATGTGATTAATAGAATGTCACATTATATGTGAGAGTAAAATAAACTCATTTAACTCATTATTCAATTTATAACATGTTATTTAATCCGAATTTGTCTCTAAATTATAAATTACTCAAAATTAGGTTAAATCATAGATTATGGATCAAGTTTCAATTAAGTTGCGAGTAAGATAAATTTATTTTACTTATATAATATTACTAATGTGTCTTTTTGTTAATTACATGAATAATTAATATAATTTCACTAATAATAAAATCTAAACCCACGCAGACTTGCAACTAAAATTATATAATTTTTAATATATTTAAATCAAAATAAAAAAAAATTTAAAGACCTAAATAAAATCTAATGCACAAACATTTAAAGTAAAAAAAAAATGCCCACCACGATCATTCATTCTTGCATCTGTCTTCTTCCTTTCATGTCACATAGTTAAGTCAAGTCTTCCCCTGCAGTGACAGACCTGCAATCTCAGTCAACTCCCACTCCCAATCCGTTCCACGCTTCCCTTCTTCCTTCACATCCCCACCTCCCCTTCCCATTCCATTCCATTCCATTCCATTCCACCAAGCTATTATTATTAATCAATACACTAAAACATTACCATCTCGTACCCTCTTGCACACATTTTCATTCATTCCCTCCTCCCATCCTCAATAGAGTAATACTTCTTCATCAACAAACATACCTACATCACTAGATAACATTATCTATACTATTATTATATTATACAAGTGAAGGGTAACCACAGTTCAAAACTCTATTCTAGCCACAATAACATGGCCAGGTATGACCTTAGTACCATTTTAGTTCTCTTTTGCTTCTGTCCCATGGTGTTGTCTCTGCTGTCTCAGAACCAAATGAGCACCATGACCAGTCTCTCTCACCATCTTACTGCTTCTGTTTCATGGAATGACTCAAATCCATGTGCATGGAAAGGGGTCACCTGTGACCCCACCAATTCCTCTGTCACCAAGATCAAGCTATCTGGCTACTCTCTCTCTTCCCCTGAGTTCCTTCCTGTCCTTTGCCAAATTGAGACTTTGGAGCAGCTTGATGTCTCCAACAACCACCTGAGATCAATCCCAGATGAGTTCATCACTGACTGTGGCAAGATTAAGGTGCTGAATCTGCTGAATTTCACTGCAAACAAGTTATTAGATTTGCCTGTTTTCCATGGTTTTGTTGCACTTGAATCCCTTGACATGTCTTTCAATGCATTGGAAGGGAGTGTTGGTCCTGTGTTTGATGAAATGGTTAGCCTCAAGAGCCTGAACCTTAGCTCCAACAGATTGAGTGGGCCCCTCCCCACCAAACTAGGAAAATCCATGGTTTTGGAGAAACTTGTGCTTTCTGCCAATAATTTTCTAGGGGAAATCCCTCAACAAATACTGAGCTATGAAAACTTGACTTTGATTGATCTTAAGTCTAATAATCTATCAGGGCCTATTCCTAGTGACATTGCAAAGCTATCCAAATTGGAAAGTTTGATCCTTTCCACTAATATCCTCAGTGGTCCAGTCCCAACATCACTCATGAGCATCACAACCCTTTTAAGGTTTGCAGCAAATCTGAACAATTTCACTGGTCCTGTACCTCCTGGGATTACAAAACATCTCACGAGTTTGGACCTTAGTTACAATCACTTGTCTGGTTCCATTCCAGAAGATCTTTTGTCTCCATCAAAGTTGGAGTTAGTGGATTTGTCCTATAATATGTTAAATGGGACATTACCTGTTTCAAATATTTCTCCTAGAATAGTGAGGTTGAGATTAGGGGGAAATTCACTGAGTGGTACCATTCCCTCAGATGCTTTTGCAACAGCTCAGAATTTGACTTACTTGGAGCTTGAAAACAATAGCTTGGAAGGAGTGATACCAGCTATATTAGGTTCTTGCCAGAATTTGGCATTGTTGAACTTGTTTCAGAACAAGTTGAGTGGGGGATTTCCACCAGAGCTAAGAAAACTTGCCAACCTTCAAGTCTTGAAGCTTCAAATCAACAGACTCAACGGCACGATCCCATTGCAGATTGCTCAGTTGCAGAAGCTGTCAACCCTGAATTTGAGCCAGAATTCGCTGAGTGGATCGATTCCGTCCGAGATATCAGGATTGAGCAAACTTGCATTCCTTAACTTGCAAGGAAACAATCTGAGTGGTAGTATACCAGCATCCATTGGCAACTTGAAATATCTTTTAGAACTCCAACTTGGCGAAAACCAACTAAGCGGCGAGATTCCAAGCATGCCATTGAGTCTGCAGGTTGCCTTGAATCTTAGCAGCAACCACTTCAGTGGATCCATTCCCAGAAGTTTTGGTAATTTGGATATCCTGGAAATCTTGGATATCTCAAACAACGGATTTTCTGGTCAAATTCCTGATGATCTAACAAAAATGTCAGCTTTGACACAGTTGTTGATTTCTAACAATCAGCTCTCTGGTGTCATTCCGAATTTTCAATCTTATGTTCGTGTCGAATGGAAAGGAGGAAATGACCATCTTGTGAAGCCTACTACTACACAGGACAACACAACCACCAACGCTTACCGGGGTTCCACAAAGAAGGGAACTTCTGTTGTTGTGGCAGTCCTCATTGCAATTGCAGCAGCCATTCTTCTTGTTGGCATTGTCACTGTGCTGGTTGCTTTGGTCTCGCGGCGCTTTTATAGGATCAAAGATGAGCATTTGCACCAGGCCGATGGCAATCTTTGCCCTCCTCAGGTCATCCAAAGTAACTTGTTAACACCAAATGGCATCCACAGATCAAACATTGACTTCTCCAAGGCCATCGAAGCTGTTGCTGAAACATCAAATGTTACTCTGAAGACTAGGTTTTCGACCTATTACAAGGCCATCATGCCTTCCGGATCGACCTATTTTGTCAAGAAGTTGAACTGGACCGACAAGACATTGCTGGCGGGAAGTAGCAACAAATTTGTGAAAGAGCTAGAAGTCTTGGCGAAATTGAACAATTCAAATGTCATGACTCCTCTGGCATATGTTCTGTCGACTGATGCGGCTTTTGTGTTATATGAGTTTGTCTCAAACGGCTCCCTCTTTGATGTTCTTCATGGAAGCATGGAACACACTTTAGATTGGGCTAGTAGATATAGCATAGCAGTTGGGGTGGCTCAAGGTCTCTCTTTTCTTCATGTATTTGCCTCTAGTCCAATGCTACTCCTTGACCTATCAAGTAAAAGCATTATGCTCAAGTCACTCAAGGAGCCTCTTGTTGGGGATATTGAACACTACAAGGTGATTGATCCCTCAAGGAGTACCGGGAATTTTTCTGCAGTTGCTGGTTCAGTTGGCTATATTCCTCCAGGTTAGAAACTTTCTAACCCTTCATTCTAATTAGTTCTTCATTAGTTCATAGATTAACTTTATATAATAGTTTTAGATTCCACATATATTACGATTGGATTCAACTTAGTCCACAAAATTTTGTGAATATTTTAAGCAAAGTTGTCACTAACTAACATTCACATTGTAATTACTAGTCATGGTCTTATTTGATCAACTGCTTGTGTCTAATGCAAGTTATAAAGAGAACTTGACTAAATTCATCAAGCACTTTAGCATATAATTGGGAAGTTGCATTAAACATTTTCCCTCATGTATATACTCCCAAATGATTTAGAATTCAACGAGTATAGCCAGGCTGTTTTAGTGTGTGTTTGGATTCTCGGTGGAAGGGTGGTAGAATCAATTCTGAGACGTTGGAGAAGTGAAAAATAGTCACTTTTAGCATGCTAGAGTTGATTCTGATGGCTTGAAAGGGAAAACCAAACACACACTAGGATGTTAACTTGTTAGTGTCCAAAGATCTTAACTTGTTTTGTTTGTTGGTTGGCAGAATATGCATACACAATGACAGTAACAATGGCTGGGAATGTCTATAGCTTTGGTGTGATCTTGCTCGAGTTGCTGACCGGAAAGCCTGCGGTGACCGAGGGAACCGAATTGGTGAAGTGGGTTTTGCACAACTCGGCGAACAAAGATCACATTCTTGATTTCAATGTGAGTAGGACATCGCAAGCTGCAAGGAGCCAGATGCTTGCGATTCTGCAGATTGCTCTTGTTTGTGTCAGTACATCCCCGGAAGCAAGACCAAAGATGAAGAGTGTGCTACGGATGCTGCTGAATGCTAGATGAACTCTCATATATATATATATATAGATATGTATGTGTGTGTGTATATATATATATATATTTTATTCTTCAGGGTTGGAATAAATCTTCACAAGAGAATTTTTTTTTGTTTTGGGGTGTTGCACTGAATCTTAGTAAAGATGAAAGGTAGAATATCCAATAGGACAGGTTTTGCTTAATTCTTCTATGGTATGCAATGCCAACTTTGTGCAGTTAATTAATTTGCTGATATTAGACGTATAGCATGGCGAGCCGAGCCGAGCCCGATTAAGTAGAGTCCAGTATACTTCAGATACTGGTGATTTTGATGAAATACTATACACATTGCTCATAAATATAATTATGGAATCAGTCTCGCTACACTTACACCACATTTTCATAAACCATACATACATCCGTATATGAATACGGTGTGTCCCATAAAATAGTCACTCATTCCATTCTCACTCACTGGCGCATCAACCCACGCTTAACACAAAACCTTCCCGCCCCTACTTCTTTGCGTAAAAAATAAGGATTGAAAAAACACACCGTTCGTTTCGTTTTCTCTCTTCACTCTCTTTGATCTCATTCTTCGTTCTCTCCACTCTCATCATCTCTCGTTGCTCTCTTCACTCTCGTATCTTTTCTGCAAATTCATCGTGCTCTCTGGACAAAGATTTACAAAATCATGTAATGATTTTGTCGTCAATTGTTTTTTAAAGAATGCTGCTCTGTATATATTCTGTACATAAATACTAATAAACCCAATTGATTTTAAATGTTCTAAAAGTTATAGTTTTTGTTACATCAATCATATGTTCATTTTCATTAAACGATCTAAGATCTAAGTTCATTTCAATAAAGGTTTAAATGTTTATAGGTTTAAATGTTCACCAATATACCTCTAGGGGTTAAGATTGTGAACTTATTTATGTTTGAGTAAAATCACAATGTTGTACACAAGTACGTAATGTTTGTACGCTTAGTCATATAATGTTTGTGCATTCAGTCATATAAAATTTGTGCACTACAATCATATATCATGTTCTGAAAAAATACTTCACTATATATTGAATAATATGTATATATGTAAAGTTTATGCATTAGAATGTATAAAAGTGTGTGTACACATATATGTGAACTAATTTTTATAAAGTTTGTAAATTAAAAATGTATAAAGATTGTGAACTTATTTATGTTTGAGTAAAATCACAATGTTGTGCACAAGTACATAATGTTTGTGCACAAAGTCATATAAAGTTTGTGCAATACAATCATATATCATATTCTGCAAAAATACTTAACTATACATTAAGTAATATGCATATATGTAAAGTTTATGCATTAAAATGTCTAAAAGTGTGTGTACACATGTGTGTGAACTAATTTTTATAAAGTTTGTCCATTAAAAGTGTATAAAGATTGTGAACTTATTTATGTTTAAGTAAAATCACAGTATTATACATTATACGTAATGTTTGTGCACACAATCATATAAAGTTTGTGCACTATAATCAGATGTCATATTCTGCAATATTACTTTACACTTCATAACAACATACTCCATAAACAACACAAAGATGATTCATTTCAAGAATGCTTCTGCATGTGGATTTTGTAACTCAGAATAAATTGTTTGAAAGATTTGTGTGTGATCTAGTTGAAAAAATCACGTCGGAATGTGTTTTCGTTTGTGATATGGTTGAGAAAATCGTGTGGGGAGTCGCGTGATATTGTAAATGAGAAAAGTCTACGATAGCCCGTATAATTGTCATTAATTGTGTATAATTTAACGATGTATGTACGAATATATGGGTTTAGGATGTACACAAAATATTTTTGTCATGGAATATCGATGTCTTCTTTTTCTCGGGGATGCAGAGATAGTAAACATTTTAGCTCAAGGTTTAGACTTTAGGTCCTCCAATGCCTATACATAATAAAGCATTTTCAATATATGAACTTTATTATGGTGTCACATTAATATTCAGTAGAAGTGTTCAAATAACACATCTTTTAAAAATAAATATAGATTCTTATAAGACTTCATAAAAAAAATAGTTTAGTAATTGCAGTTATCTTTCATATATTAATAAATAATACCACTTTTCTTAAATAAAGTCTGAAATTAAAATTAGTGTTAATAGAATTTTATGTCATGATAAAATTTACTTTTCATAAAAAATGACAAGAAGCAAGAACAACAAGTAACATGCATTCATCCGTAATTATTCAAAAATAACGAGTTATAACTCAACTAATATTAATATCACATTTTTTTTTATAAATAAAACATGTAGGTATGGTGAGTTAGTAGATTTGTGGTTCCAATCTTCTAGTGTAGAGATGGTTACTCCGTTGTCTTTCCCGAATATGAAAACTATGGAAATGAGGGGGTTGACAAGCTCTTACATTCAACCCTGTTTCCCTTGCAATTTCAACAAACCCATCTCTATATCAATATCATGCAGTAAAACCCAAAAGCCCCCAACACCCCCCACCACCACCAAGACAACAGAGCCACTTAAGGCTGAAGCAGCTGAATCATTCAATCAAACACTTGGTGGGCCTCAGAAGAAGAAGAACCACAGAAGGGTCTTCTTCTTAGACGTGAATCCACTCTGCTACGAAGGGAGCAGGCCCAGCTTGCACTCTTTTGGTCGATGGCTCTCTCTTTTCCTCTCTCGAGTCACTCACACCGACCCTGTCATTGCTGTAAATGAATCTCTCTCTCTCTCTCTCTGTTGCGCTCTATGTGTTTGTTGTATTGCTTCAATGTTATCTTCTCTTCCCATGTGACTCTAACTCAGTTTGTCCTGGTTATGGATTGTTTCATGTAAAGATGAACAGTGTATGGCATTAATTTGAAAAGGGTGTGAAATTGTTGATGGTTGAGATTTATGTGTAAAACTATATTGAAAGTTCATCCCTTTTTTTCACCCCATCTGTTAAGGGTATATATATCAAATTAGTCCTTTTTGATAACATTGTTTTAGTGATTAACAATTAGTGATATCAAATACTATCACATACCAACTTTTTTAGTATTTTTGCAGCTAGTTACCAATTTTTGTAAGCTTATAATTTTATCCTCACCTTGGTGTTTCCTCTTCTATCAAAACTAAAATCAAGAATCAAAACATGATTTCCTTTTCCATCCCTTTTTTTCCTCTTTCATAGGCGTTAACATGATTAAGCAGGTTGTCGATGGAGAAAGGGGCAGTGAGCATCGCAGACAATTGCTACCTTCTTACAAAGCACAGAGGACAAAATTCATGAGACACTTATCATCTTCACAAAGACTTTCAAGAGGCCATGTTGGGAAGTCCCATCAAGTTATCAGTGATGTTCTTGGACAATGCAATGTGCCAGTGAGTTGTTTTATGTTTTCATCATGTAATATGTGCCGTTACTATCTTTCCATTGCTTCGCATTTTAGCCATATTTCTATTTGGTTTTTATTCTGATGAATGATATGCTTCATTTCTTCTATATATATTATTTTGATATGGAGGCCACTTCAACATTAAATGCGTGCTTGGATACCAGTTCAAACTTTGTTTTCCCTATTAAACACAATTTTATAACTACAAAGGTTGTGTAGCCTGGTTGCAACATGTAGCAGTCTTTGGCTGATTGCACCAGGAGAAAGGGAATCCATTGGCAAACTACAATATTCCAACATGTCAAATTAGGAGGGAACCTAATAAACTCATAAAATTTGGTTTATGGCTTATGCATATCAATCGTTTTGTAAGAATATGTGAATTGTCATTCTTATAATAAACATAAGCAGAAGCACAAAATATATTGTCAATTTACTTTTATTCAATCACATTATTCATTAGTGACAAGATGAAAGCATGCAGGTTATAAAAGTCGATGGCCATGAAGCTGACGACGTTGTAGCTACACTTGCCGAACAAGTTCTCAATAAAGGGTTTCGAGTGGTGATTGCCTCCCCGGATAAGGATTTTAAGCAACTTATCTCTGATGATGTACAAATTGTTATGCCTTTGCCAGAGTTAGGAAGGTGGTCCTTCTACACTCTGAAGCACTACAGAGATCAGTATAATTGTGACCCGCAATCTGATCTGAGCCTTAGTTAGTATAACCTATACCTTTGATCTGTCCATTGTTTAATTTTATGTTAGACATGAATATTCATTGACAATATATAGAATTCTTGTGACAGGGATCACAGCCAGTTTATAAGTTTTTATTAAAGATTTATTTGAATTCTTTTGAATTCATGTTTGAATTTGTATTAGTTAGGTAGGTACCACTACACGGGCTTTATACAAAAATAAAATAGAAAGTGCAAGATTTTTTGGAACACTTTCTAAAAATTGATTGCATATTGATTACTTTTTTTTGGGCAAAAAAGAAGATACTGATTTATTATTTACTTCCTAATGTATGCTGTGATTGTGTAGGATGTATTGTTGGTGATGAAGTTGATGGTGTTCCTGGTATCCAGCATGTGGTCCCCAGTTTTGGTCGAAAGACTGCTCTAAAACTTATTAAGAAGCACGGGTCGTTGGAAACTTTATTAAGTGTAGCTGCAGTAAGGACAGTGGGAAAACCATATGCACAAGATGCCCTTACAAAGTATGCTGATTATCTACGGAGAAATTATGAAGTTCTGGCCTTGAGAAGGTATCAGCGTTTCATTCTAAATTTTATGTTCTCATAACTGCTTTTATGGTTTTATTTTCTCCGTGTTCATTTACTGAGATAATGCACATAACTTATCCGTGCTGTCATGGTTGTGATTCCTCTTATCTTCAACCAACCTCTGTTTTTTTATTTTTTATTTTTTAACCGCATATCACAATTCCTGACAGGGATGTAAATGTCCAACTCTTTGAAGAGTGGTTGGTCGACAGAGACACACACAATGATAAAATTGCTCTCTCTAACTTCTTCAAATATTTGGAAGAAAGTAAGGAGCTGAATTACAGTGGCAGACCTAATCTTTATTGATAGATGAATCCTACTTACAGGTAAGTGCTATAAATATCGTCAGTCAGATTCATACCATTTCTAATTTTTGGGTCTCAAGAAGTCAGCTAATCTCTTAGCACATTAGGCTATCATGCTGCCAAGTTGCCGCTAACATAGATTTGCTACTTTTTCATTATGATTAATCTGTTCTTTTGGTAAAACAATACTCACTAATTGTTCTGTTTGCTTTCTTCCCAATGCTGTTATCTTTACAGATTATGAAATTGTGCGTGCGCCCGCGTACCGGGAATCTTGTTTGCATATCATATTTGGCCATTATAAGTTGTATCATCAGCATACATACAGTGCAACTAGAGTTTTGCTCGCCACTATTGTAACACAAAATCTATGTTCCCTGCAACAAAATTTATATTGGAGTTATGCGAACCACCAATAGCAAAGCGAATGAGGCCAAAGCTAGTTACACCAGTGGTTGTTTCGAAATTGAAATTCCTACCTGGAGAGTAGGCTGTAAAGTTTATAAGGTTCCATGTTCATATCGCTACATGAGGTACAGATAAACTTGTCTGCAACCACAACTATGTTTCCTTAGTTGATCTGCCTAGGTCCAATTTTTATACTCAGTTATTTACATCTTTGTTTGGTTAAATTTCTTGTGCAGTTGTTAGAAGATAAACTTGTTGGTATGTAGTGCTTTCCAATATGGTAATGCTGGTGGTCACCATTTTCTCGTTGACATAATGCAAGCCGAGGTAGACCTTGTAATTGCTCCATAAATTCATCAGCGAGTTCTAACTGCAAATATTACTAGGATTCAATGACATATTTTCTATTTCTTATTCTCTTTCCTCTGTATTTTTTTAAAACGACTGAAAGGATTGTATTCAAAGAAAAGAGAGAAATCATTAGTTATGCAGTTATGCGTGTAACTTAATTCTAACTCGAAAAGAAGGTGATGGCTACGGTGCACGCCATCTCTTTGTTGGCATGAGATGCACACCAAGTTTTTCACATAAAATTCACTATAATTACCAAAATATGCCACTGGTTGGGCTTTAATGTCCATTTCACATAATTGCAAACATACCCTCTACCTTCTCATGTTTTACCCTTCAATCCCGCCCATATCAGCCCCCAAATTTCATCCACTTCTCTCCCAGCTCACTTCCATTACTCTCAGAATGGGGTGCCGTGTCAGCACTCCAGGAGGCGATGGAGGCCTACCTCGTGGGGCTCTTCGAGGACACCAACCTGTGCGCCATCCATGCCAAGAGGGTTACCATCATGCCCAAGGATATTCAGCTTGCAAGGAGGATCAGAGGCAAGAGGGCTTAGGTTTTAGGGCTTTGAAATGGAAATGGAAATGAACGAATTGATGAATGACTTTACTTGATTAGATATTAGGTTTTGGCTTTTTTGTGTTATGGTTTGGAAGAAGCTAGTTTCTATGTATGAAATTTCAAGAAATGAAGATGTGCATTCGGTTAAATAGTATTGTTAAATATTTGTGTACCTCTTTATATCATTGCATTTATTCTCAATGATGTAGGATTTGTTCGATGTGAACAGAAATGCATACTGGAGCTTATTTTTCACTCAAGTCTTCGGTCATTAACAAGAAATTGGAGTCACAAAGGGTTTTTGAAATAAAATGGAGGGGTTAGAATCCGTTAGAAGAGCACCAACAGAAAGCAACTTGAACAAAGGCTCATAAAATAAGGAGAAACTGTATTTAGATAGGATCATATGTTGTTCAACGCTTGAATCTGAGGCTTTTGGTTTATTACGAAGGGGGTAGCCATGAATTTTGTTGCAGCTACTCTGCTTGAACAGGTTAAGTGAAGGTTGGGTACCTACTCGATTTGATCATGTTCAAATTGCCTTCAATCTAGTTAATTTCAAAGGGCTCTTCACAGAAACATTACCTTTCACCAATGAGCACCCCATTCTGAGAGGAATGGAAGTGAGCTGGGAGAGAAGATAATGAAATTTGGGGGCTGATTGGGGCAGGGAATGAAGGGTAAAACATGAGAAGGTAGAGGATATGTTTGCAATTATGTTAAGTGGACATTAAAGCCCAACCAGTGGCATATTTTGGCAATTATAGTGAATTTTATGTGAAAAACTTGGTGTGCATCTCATGCCAACGAAGAGATGGCGTGCACTGTAGCCATCACCCAAAAAGAAGTATATAAACTATTGTCTTTGCCTAATACTTTAATCTTGGAGAGAAGAGATTGTTCTTGACATCTTAGTCATATCTCTTAGGATATATTTGGTTGTTAAGATAGGACACAAATACAAAAACATAAGGATAGAAACACAGAGACATGAAAAATAAGTGTAAATTAGTCTTATATTCTGTTTAGTAACACTGTACAAACCACACTTATTTGTATTTATATCTTGTTTAATTTAATAGATATAAAACAAAAAATACACTTCAAATAACTTAAAATATTCTTATTATATTAATTTAATAGAAAAAATATATTATCCTAATTTAAAAGGTTATGTTCCTATGTCTTAGTAAAACAGAAATACAAAAATACACTTTTTTATCTTGTGTCTGTCTTAGTAAACAAATAAATATTTTGTCCTCATTTTTCATTAAAAGTGCACCCTCTTCATTGAAGTCTTTTCCATATGGAGATTCTCTCCTTTTTGATGTCAACCTTTTTTTTTCCCTTCTTATTTTAACTTTGTATCTACTTTTTGCTGGTTACACACCACTTTCATTTTTTTTAAAAAAAACTTTCTCCTCACTTTTAGTGCAATTTTTTTAAACCATTTTTTCATTCCTTACTTATTCAACAATTTCATTAAATTACATAATTTTTTTTCATTTTTTATACTATTTTTTTATATAACTATTCATACTTTACAGACACGAATTGCCTGTCAAGGCAGCAATATGTCTAAATATATATATTGGCAATCATATAGAGTATCTACTAGTTATATACAGTATCTACTAGTGTCTAATTTTTTTGAAACTTGATATACTTCATTAACAAAAAAAAAATCTTATAATTCAACAATTGGATTTATGAACAAAGTAATGTCCAATTTTGTCAAATCTAGGGTGCCATGGCTCACAAGTCCCTCTTCCCTCTGCCACTGTCTATTTTGGAATTACCGATCGACTAGGTAATGTAATTGCAATTCAATTCAATAAATATATTCATCACTACCCTAGCTAAAAAAAATTAACAATAGGAGATGTACTTTAGAGTTTGATATCAAAGGTGATTGACTTTGTCATGCTTTGAGTTTTTTTTTTTTTTCCAACACCACTTTTAGCCATATAAATATTAATTGATTAAGATTTAGTTTGAGTAAAATATTCTCCCCTCCTTTTAAAAAATAGGTTAATTAATTACATTTCTCTCTCCTCTATTTTCAAAGCCTACACTTTAGTCCAAAATATTTTATTAACTAATGTAAATATATCAATTTACTAAACTCTCCATAATACACAAGACTTACTAATTAATATTAATACTTTTAATTTTTTTATTTTTTAATTAAATATTAATAAAATTATTTAATCATTTTAAATTATCAAGAATTAACATATTAATATTAATGAATTTATATTTATAAATATTATTTAATTATTATTTTATTTTTTTTAAAATATAAAAATTATATATTTTTTTTTCATTTCAATAAACTAGTACAACAACATTTTATCAACATCCATATTTAAATGTTAATAAATATAACCTATAGGATAAAATACTAAAAAGAAACTACGAAATTTTAAAAAATAATAATAATTTATTATTTTTAATATTTTATTTTCTTAATAAATAATAAATAAAAATAAAATTAGTCTATGTATATAACTCTCAATGTTTTATATTATTATTAATTATTTATATTTTCTAAAATAGATTTTCGTATGTATAATTAATAAAGTGTATTCTAGAAAAAAAAATAAGATAAAAAATATAAAATAAAAAAATATAATTATGGATCAAAGTGCAATGCATTTTCATGTTTGAAGGGAGAGGAGTGTATGTTTTAAAAATGAATGGAAAAGAAATGTAATTAACTCATCTCTCAAGAGAGGGGGAGTATTTTACCTATTTAGTTTTAATTCGTCCACTGCATTCATGTGGTTGATTGTTCATGGGCCTACCTCAATAACCTGGCGAGGTGGAGGAAAGGCATGAATAGTTGAGGGAGAACATCATTTCAAGATCTCGTTTCCAAAAAGAGTTGGATTGACCTCTCCATTTTGCTATTACATGTAGTATCTTGTGGCAAGCTAGGAATGAGTGGGTCTTTGAGTGTCTTGCTCTTCTTTCTCTAGATCTCTCAGGTAAGTTGTTAATTGCTAGATAGTACAATGCTACAATGGAGTTGGCGTTCAGTGCTAGGTGCTCAATCCCTAAATACAATGTGGTGCATATTCCTTGGAACCCTCCTCCATTGAGGTGGATCAAGCTTAATGATGATGGCTCAGTCAGAGATCAAGGAGTTTCCTCTGCTTTTGGGGGGTATCCTCAGAGACAATTGTGGGAGATTCATTGTGGCGTTCACCTGTAATCTTGGGTCCTATTCGATAGATCACTCTTGCTGAGCTTTGGGATGCCTTTGTTGGAAATTCCTAGGCAGCTCTTCGGGTTTTCTGTAATTGATTTTTGAATTGAATTCTAAGTGTGTGGTGGACTTCTTGCAAGATATCCCCATGTTCTAGCCATCCCCACTCTTCTTTGATTTAAGCTATCCTCTCGGTGATTAACAAAGACTAGGATGTCCAGATTTAACATGTCTTCAGAGAAGCTAACTCTTGTGCGAATTGTTTGGCGAAGCATGGACATGATTTGGAATATGGTTTCCATGTATTTGACTGTGTTATGTGACTATGCTATCCTCACATGAACATTGTTTTAGGGTTTAATCACTTGTTAATAAGTCTCACACCTTGATTTTCCATATTTTGAAGGTGTAGTTTGTTCTTTCTGACCGTTTTGCCCCATTGTTTATATAAAAAAAATTAGTTCGTTTCATCTTATCTTTAATTATATACTTTTATATTTTATATGATTGTTGTATAATATTGTAACCATTGTTTTATATGATTGTTTATATGATTGTATTTTATATTTTTCATCAAAAACCATTAAACCAAAAGCTTTCTTTAAAATATTTTGATAATCATTTCTTTTTTCAAAAAGAAAACAAGTGAATTTTTGGTAATGAGAAAACAAGTAAACTAAACATGGATTAAATAGGAAATATTAAGAAATATCTGATTCAAACAACAAGTGCAGACTGTGCAGTGCACGGAGTTAAGATAACTAGTTTGCAAATTTGTTAGTCCATAAACTTATGCTTGAATCCCTTTAATTAAATTGACTTGCTAATCAGCAGTGCGTTTGGGTTAACATGTAAACACTTAGTTAACTAATTCCCCACTAATTGTTCTTTCAAAGAGAAGCCCTTAGGTCGTTTGTTTCAAGTTACAGTTGTTTGTTTTCAGGAATAATCATTTGAAAATATTTTATTTTCATGTTTGTTTGAAGTTATATAAATTAATTCTCGGAAACAAATTATTCATTGGAATATTAGTTACCCAAGATTCAATGGATTTCTATAATCATCACACTGTCCGTGAAAGAATGAAATTGTTATATGAAAATACTAATTAATATATCCTCAAATTTTATTTTATTTCCCATCCCAAAATTATAACAATACTAATAATACAATTCAATGTGCTTAAGGTTATTTTAAGAATTATCACACATATCTTTAGAAAGATACATTATTAACCAAACAAATTTTAAATTTATTCTTAAGAATCTAAAAATATTACGTACCTAAAATTTTAATTGCTACACAAATAGATTTTTTAAAATATCCAAAAAGACATTTATGGGTCCTGTATTTTTAAGGAAGTGATTCCTAAGAATCAAATTTCAAAGATCGAAACAAACGCCTCTTACTACTAGATTTTATAAGAATATTCTATTCATTTTAACCCCCAAATAGTTACTATAGTTTAAATATGTTCAAACTTGTGATGATTTTGTGACTATACGTTTACTATCTGCTTGCTTATCGATAAATTAACGTGGATTAAAATATTTAATAATTTAACAAAGGCTTTTACTTTCAAGGGGGAGTTGGTTTTTTATTTTTTAATTTCAAAAAAGTGATTAAAAAAATTTTTATAAAGCAAAAATTATATAACTTTTTTTTAGAAATTATTCTTTTTTTGTGTTTCTAATAAAAAATCAAAAAAATTATCAAAATATACAAAAATTGATATTTTAGTTAAAAAATAATTTTTTTAAAAATATACTAAAACAAACTCCCAAATTTGAGTTACTAATAAGTGTCCCTGCATACTTGTATGGAATTTAAATGTGTTAGGGAAGAGAAAAACAAAGAAGGTGGATGGTGATGAAATGATAGAACAATGATGAGAAATCTTGACCGTAAGAATATATTTATGTTAACTGTGAAAAAATTTCAAAAATTAAATTAACAAAGATTACATGCTAATGAGATAACTTAGGATATGTGGTTGAACATAATAGACTCATCTTTTTTTAATTAGTTGTCAGTGGTTCAATTTCTGACTTAATTTTGAAGTGATTCTTTGTTAGTGGGTTCGATTTCTTAACCAAATGTTTTAAAAACCATAAAACATAGTAAATATGGAACATTGAATACATATTAGGTTAAAAAATTAAACTGTATTTTGAAAACGTGATTTGTTATATAGATAATTTTTCATTTTTAAGATTAGAAAAATCAAAATATACTTCTAAAATCTGATTTCAAAATTTGAAAATTGATCTAGTTTTTTGGTTAATAATGGGAAGAAATTATCTTTGGATGAAAAATTATAGGCAACATTATCTTTGGAAGAAATTATTTTCTTGTGTGAAATTCCCGCATTAATAAAGCAGGATAAAACTCTGAAATATAATAAATATGAATTAGAAAAAGGCTACTCACATGATGATAAACTAGTTAAATAAGGTTGGTATCTTTATCTTACAAAGAAAATGAGGGCAATGTCAACTCATTACCGACTAATTTTATCCTGCTTAATTAGATTGCAGCCTCCAACAAGGCCAAAGCTTACTTCAATTGCAATGGAACCACCCTAATAATTTACTTAAGCATAGAAAACCTTTCCAATTACCAATTTTTTTGTTTTTCAAGGTAAAAATTAAGAGGGTCTCATGAAATGAATACAAATTTTTTTATTTTCGACAACTTTTAGAATTAAATTCATCAGATCTTATTATCATTTCATGTTCTATATGATCTTGACAAACTTTTCATTAGTCAATCATTAAAAAGTTAACTTGCAAGAAATTTAGAGATTTATGGACCAATTGAATTCACCATACACCTTTTCACAAAATATTATATTAAAAAATATTAATTTATTACATTAAATAACATGACACATCAATATGCCATATTAAATCATGAAATGATATCAAAATTATTCGATGAATTTGATTCTAAAATTTTTTAAAAATAAATTTTTTTTAAGTAAAAGATAGTATTTATCCCATAAAAATCACCTTCAATTAAATAGTTCAAATCAAAATATATAGACCAAAGACGGTTAGTTGGTAGAGAAAGAAACTAGTATATAAAGGGGGCACTACTTTTCCTAATAGCATAAACAAAACCCTCTTTGTAGTAAAGGTAAGAGGTGAAGATGGGGTCTCTAATGGCCTCTAATACTCATATTCTTATATTAGCAATAACCTTTTTGAGCATGTCATCTCAAATATCAGCAAACCTGACCATTCATCTATGCCACATCTTTCCACTTATATTCCCATGCCCCCGTCGTCCTCCGCCTCCACCTCCACCTCCAGTGCGGCCTCCTCCTCCTCGTTCACCACCCGTGCAGCCACCTCGCCCTCCACCACCGGTGCAACCACATACTCCACCACCGGTGCAGGCACCACCCCCTCGTTCACCACCAGTGCAACCTCCTCGTCCCCCGCCACCGGTGCAACCACCTACTCCACCCCCTCGTTCACCACCAGTGCAACCTCCTCGCCGTCCGCCACCGGTGCAGCCACCTACTCCACCCCCTCGTTCACCACCGGTGCAACCTCCTCGTCGTCCACCTCGTCGTAGTCCTCCGCCAAGGTAATTAATTAAGCTTCTTATTATCAATAATATTTTAACAATTTTTTTTATTAAATACTTTTTGTTTGATTTTAATTTTGAAATCGTATTGTAAATGTAAAATAGTTAAATTAAGTAAAACGAATATATTTAAGAACACCTATAAATTCATTATTTTAAAGTTTTAAAATCAAGATATGGTATAAAAAATATTTATGTGTTTTTCACTTAGTCTTTTATTTAAATTTTCTTCTGTTTATCCTCTCACTGCTTCATATCTATCAAAAAAAAAAAAAAAAATAATGCTACATAATTAGAATATGGCATCATACTTTTTTGATGGAAAGATTGTTGGACAAAATACATGACTTAATAATTTAGTTGCATTGACCAGCACATTTAACATTACATTAGTATGCATTGTTAAAACACTTCCTCATTACTTATAACTAATTACGATTAATTAACTGAATGAATAATGACATCTTCTGACAATCTAATAATATACGCACGTGTGTATTTTGTTTTGTAGGAACTGAAGAACTACTAGTGCAAATAGAGGAGGGGATGGATTCAAGAAAGAACTACTTTAATTACAATAAAGTCTTGCGTGTTTTGTGAGACCTGTTTGTTTGGTTTCACTTTATTTTATGTTTTATATTTTGTAGTTTTCGAAGTTGTAACTCACTTTTCTGTTCCGATATGATCCGATCCATGTACGCTCGTTCCTATCATGCATGCATCGACCTGCTGAGTTTGCAGGGAGTTGTGAAGCCAATTATCATATGGTAATAAATAAATAAATGATATAATGATAATAATAATAATTATTAAATAAAGAGTATCAATTTCATTTAATACGGATTATACTATACGTTGTAAATTCTCACACGAGTTTGCTCAATGTAGTCAGTGCCATGACGTAACAGAATACGAAATTTGAGATCCAATGCACAGAACCATAATCGCGAAATCGTTTCAACCGATAGCAGCATGAAAATCGAAAGAACCTACATAATCTAACGTTGATAATCATAATCAGAATTTGTTGTTGATCGAAAATGGCACTAGAGAGAACCGCGGTAATTGTTCTGCCTTTTTTGTGTTGATTTCGATGGGGAGTGTTATCCCTTACGTTTTTGTGAGTTCTAGTGTTCTGAAGCTTTATATAATCTAATGCACATTCATCAATGGTGAATATCACAAAAGATTGATTGCACAAACTTTAAATGGACACATGCACAAACATTATATGGACTTGTACACAAACACTATCAACATGCCTCAACCCCTGTTGCTTATGTGTTTGTGCATAATGTATTATAAAGATTCTGATGTCTTATGAAGTGCACAAACTTTAAATTGGCATATGCACAAACATTATATGATATTGTGCACAAACATTATCCACAACCTCAGCCCCTGTTGCTTATGTGTTGTGAATAATGGATTATAAAGATTTCTCGACCTTTCAACAATGGATGCGTAAACAATATAAATATTTTTGACACAAACTTTTTATTTATTCTCATGAATAAACACTAGTTGATGTGTTGTGCATAATGTATTATAAAGATTCTGATGTCTTATGAACTGCATAAACTTTAAACTGGCATATGCACAAACATTATATGATATCGTACACAAACATTATCCACAACCCTAGCCCCTGTTGCTTATGTATTGTGCATAATGTATTATAAAGATTTCTCGACCTTCCAACAATTAATGCATAAATAATATAAATATTTATGACACAAACTTTTTATATATTCTCATGAATATACACTACTTGATGTGTTGTGCATAATGTATTATAAAGATTATGATGTCTTATGAAGTGCACAAACTTTAAACTGGCATATGCACAAACATTATATGATATTGTGCACCAAAATTATCCACAGCCTCAGCCCATGTGGCTTATGTGTTGTGAATAATGGATTATAAAGATTTCTCGACCTTTCAACAATAGATGCGTAAACAATATAAATATTTTTGACACAACTTTTTATTTATTCTCATGAATAAACACTAGTTGATGTGTTGTGCATAATGTATTATAAAGATTCTGATGTCTTATGAAGTGCACAAACTTTAAACTGGCATATGCACAAACATTATATGATATTGTGCGCAAACATTATCCACAGCCTCAGCCCTTGTTGCTTATGTGTTGTGCATAATGGATTATAAAGATTTCTAGACCTTTCAACAATGGATACGTAAACAATATAAATATTTTTGACACAAACTTTTTATTTATTCTCATGAATAAACACTAGTTGATGTGTTGTGCATAATGTATTATAAAGATTCTAATGTCTTATGAAGTGCACAAACTTTAAACTGGCATATGCACAAACATTATATGATATTGTGCACAAACATTATCCACAACCCCAACCCTTGTTGCTTATGTGTTGTGCATAATGTATTATAAAGATTTCTCGACCTTCCAACAATTAATGCATATACAATATAAATATTTTTGACACCAACTTTTTTATATATTCTCATGAATGTACACTACTTGATGTGTTGTGCATAATGTATTATAAAGATTCTGATGTCTTATGAAGTGCACAAACTTTAAACTGGCATATGCACAAACATTATATGATATTGTGCACAAAAATTATCCACAGCCTCAGCCCCTGTTGCTTATGTGTTGTGAATAATGGATTATAAAGATTTCTCGACCTTTCAACAATGGATGCGTAAACAATATAAATATTTTTGACACAAACTTTTTATTTATTCTCATGAATAAACACTAGTTGATGTGTTGTGCATAATGTATTATAAAGATTCTGATGTCTTATGCAGTGCACAAACTTTAAACTAGCATATGCACAAACATTATATGATATTGTGCACCAACATTGTCCTATATTGTACAAGGGGGTAGTGCTTTTTTTTAGTGGAGGATTCAACATATTTGGCTGCACAAACTTTATACCCCCTATAGCACAAACATTAGGGTCAATATAACATAAACTTTGTATATACTGATGCGTAATCACGATGTATCAAAACAAAAGAATGAAACAAGGATTAATTTGCAGGATCTTTCATGGAGATTTTACTCAAATTTAATGGACAAATTCTATAACAATTAGTTTATATAAACCAAGTTGCATAAACCCTAAACCCTAAACTAAAAACCATAACTAGTTTGTGCATCATTATCGTAGGTTACATAAATTTCAGTATGTGTTTCTTCCACAACAACTACACTATGTGCTGCCCCCAAAACCTTCTTGTTGGTGTGGAAGTCGACTGTCATGCGTGAGTTGTACACCAATAGTGTTTGACCAGACGATGCACAAACTTTACAGCAACAAATACACAAACTTTACGTGCCCCCGTGCACAAACTTTGAACTCGTGTTGGATTGCGTGAAGCATATTTGCAGGTGTGACTAGCAACAGGTGCCCCTTCGAGTGATTGGGGAGGAGTCATTTTCTACAGCAATGAACAATTAACATCACCAATTTAATTCAAAAGATTTCTTAACACTTATATACATTATAATGCATAAACTTTACAATGCATACACTTTACATATATGCATATTACGTAATGTATAGTAAAATAATAGTGCAGAATATGACGTCTGATTAGGGTGCACAAACATTATACGACGTTGTGCACAAACATTATTGACGATGTGTACAAACATTAAGTACTATCGTCAACATTGATGTAGCTCACAAAGGTTTACACAATGCATTGTGTTTCCACTAAACCCATTCAAACATATATTCTTCAATAAATTTAATTCAAAAGCATAAAAGGTGAACTCAGCATCGATGCACTTACCGGCATTTGTTTCTTTGAGATTTCTGCTACATATTTGTGTCGTGAGCACGATGTATTTGCTGAAGAGAGACGGGGGTGAAGAGAGATCGACGAGAGCTGATAAGAGGGATGAGAGATCGAAGAGAGGGACAAGACTTTATTGTGGTGCAATCCTTATTTCTGAGGCAAGGAAGAGGAAGTTTGAAGGCTACGTGTGTGTGGGACGCGCTAGTGAGTGAGAGTGGGAGAGTGGGGGGTAGCAAGTGGTTATTTTGAGGGGCCCACTATACTATAATACAGGTGTATGTATGGTGTATGGTTTTAGGGTGTTCGTGTAACATAGCTCATGTTTTTGTCATAGAAAACAAAGTTTATCGTTAATATGCATTTTTCGTAGGTATAACCTTGGATTTTTACTCAAAAATGATTTTCAGTAACTTGCAACTTCGTGGCCTATGACCTTCTATTTTTCACTAAAAATGATATCTTCGATTAATAGATATCTTTCATAGGCTATAACAATTTTTTCTATAACAATTTTTTGTGAAAAATAAATGTTATCTTTAATATACATTTTTCGTAGGTTATAGCCTTGGATTTTCACTCAAACATGATTTTCGGTAAATTGCAACTTTAGTATTATATGACCTTTTATTTATCACTGAAAACGACTTCTTAGATTAATTGTCATCTTTCAAAGGTTATAACTATGTCTTTATCAAGAAAACCAAAGCTTATTGTTAACAAGCATTTTTTGAAGGCTATTGCCATGGATTTTCACTCAAAAATGATTTTTGGTAAATTACAATTTTCGTAGTCTATGACCTATTTGTCACTAAAAATGACTTTTTAGAGTAATGATCATCTTTTACAGGCTATAGTCATGTCTTTTTCGTAAAAAAAACAAAGTTAATCATTCATATGGATTTTTCGTAGGCTATAGCCTTGGATGTTTGTTTAAAAATATTTTTTAGTAAAGGGCAATTTCCGTAGCCTACGACCATATCTTTTTCACTAAACTTGAATTCTTAGATTAATTGTCATCTTTTATAGGTTATTGTCATGTCTTTTTTTGTTAAAAACAAACTTCATTGTTCATAAGCATTTTTCGTAGGCTATGGCATTGGGTTTTCACTGAAAATTGATTTTCGGTAAAATGAAATTTTGTAGACTTTCAACTTCTCTTTTTTTCAAAAAAATAACTTCTTAAATCAATAGTCATCATTCATAGGCTATTGCGTTATTTTATTAGTTAAAAACAAATTTTATTGTAAATTAATATACATTTTTCTTAAGCTATAACCTTGAATTTTCACTCAAAAATGATTTTCAGTAAAGTGAAGTTTCTGTAACGTATATCATTTTCTTTTTCATTAGAAACAATTTTGGATCAATGACCTTCTTTCATTGGCTGTGACCTTCTCTTGTTCATTAATGGCAAAGTTTTTCTCTAATTTGCATTTTTCGTAGACTATAGCTTGAATTTTCGTTCAAAATTGATTTTAACAAAGTGCAATTTTCGTAGCCTACAACCATCTCTCTTTTTTTTGTTTTTTTAATAAAAACGACTTCTTAGATTAATAGTTTTCTCTCATAGGCAATTGTCATGTCTTTTTTATTAAAAACAAATGTTATACCCTCAGATTTTCACTAAAAAATAATTTTCCGTAAAGTTCGATTTTTGTTGACTTTGACCTTCTCTTTTTCTTTAATAATGACTTATTGGATTAATTACTTTTCATGGGTTTTAGCCTTGTCTTCTTCATTAAAAATAAACCATATCGTTATTATGCATCTTTCTTAGGCTTTAGCCTTGAATTTTCACTCGACATTGATTTTCGATAAAGTGCAATTTCTTTAGCCTATGACCTTCTTTTTTTCATTAAAAATGACTACTAGGATTAATGATCATCTTTCATATGTTATTGCCTTGTTTATTCGCTAATAACATTGTTTTTCATTAATATGTATTTTTCATAAGTTATAACCTTGGATTTTCGATTAAAATTGTTTGTCGATAAAGTGAAATTTTCATAGTGTATGGCCTTCTATTTTTCACTAAGAATGACTTCTTAGATTAATGGCCATATTTCATTGGCTATACCCATGTCTTCTTTATTAAAATAAACTTTATTGTTGATAGGAATTTTTTGTAGGCTAGCCTTGAATTTTCACTGAGAATTTATTTTTGGTAAATTGTAGTTTCGATAGCCTTTGACCTTCTCTTTTTCTTTAAAAATAACTTATTGGATATATGACCATCTTTCATCGACCGATGCCTTGTGTTATTTGTTTAAAACAAAGATTTTAGTTAATATGCATTTTTCGTAGGTTATAGCTTGAAATTTTTGTTTAAAATATATTTTCAGCATATTGCAATTTCCTTAGGCTATAGCCATATTTCATAAGCTATAGTAATGCCTTCTTCGTTAAAAATAAACTTTATTGTTATTATGAATTTTTCGTAAACTATAGCCTTTGGATTTTCACTCGACAATGATTTTTGGTAAAATGCAGTTTTCATAACCTTTGGCCTTCTTCTTTTTTTAAATGACTTCTTAGATCAAAGATCATTTTTCATCAGTTATTGCCTTGTCTTATTCGTTAAAAAAAAGTTTTTCCATTATATGCATTTTTTGTAGGCTATAGCCTTTGATTTTCGTTTAAAAAAGATTTTCGGTAATGTGCAATTTCCATAACTGGACATTCTCTTTTTCACTAAATATGACTTCTTAGATGAATGTCCATTTTTCCTAGGTTATAGTCATGTTTTCTTCGTTAAAAGCAAACTTGATCGATAATAGGCATTTTTTGTAGGCTGATTAGATTTTCACTTAAAAATGATTTTTGGTAAAATGCAATTTTTGTAGTTTTTAACATTCTCTTTTTCTTTAAAAACGACTTCTTGGGTTAATGGTTCTCTTTCATAGGCAATAACATTGTCTTCTTCATTATAAACAAATTTTATCATTAATATACATTTTTCTTAAACTATATCATTAATATATATTTTTGGCAAAGTGCAATTTTCTTAGCCTATAACATTATCTTTTTCATTCAAAATGACTTTTTGGATTGGTGATTATCTTTCATTGGATATTGTCTTGCCTTATTCGCTAATAACAAATTTTTTTGTTAATATATATTTTTCGTAGGCTATAGCCTTAGATTTTCATTTTATTCAGTCTTAGATTTTGGTTTAAAATTAATTTTCAATAAAGTACAATTTTTGTAGCCTATGACCTATTTTTAACTAAAAATGACTTCTTAGATTAATTTCCATCTTTCATAGAGTACAGACATGTTTTCTTCGTTATAAACAAATTTTATTGTAAATAGTCATATTATGTAGGCTACAATCTTATACTTTCAGTTTTATTAATGGACATTTTTTCATAGTCTAGCATTGTATTTTAAGCCTATAGCCTTGCATTTTGATTTATAGGCGGTAAAAATTGGACATTATCCAAACAAATTGTTTTAAACTAAAAAGATAAGTTTGTGGACTACGAACAACAATGCCCATTAACTTAAAAAAAATCTTTTTTAAGCAAAAAATGCTCTTTATCACTGTTCCTTTTTCTTTGATTTATCATTAATTTTTAGATCATGTGAAGAAAACCAATCAAAAACTAGTAATCTAGTATTATAGCATATCTCTATTAGATATTAGTTGCAAACCATCTAATTAAAGCTTGCTTCGCGTCAAGCTTAGTAACATGCTCTCTCGGCACAAGAATTGCCCAAGCATGAGTTTCCAAGCATATTAATTTAATTCAAAGTCTAATTACAAACACAAGGTACACCAACCAACATAGCCAGATTTGATTCATTACAAAGTGTCACATAGGAGTTTTTAGAGGTAGCTGTCATATTAAAAGGGTTGGGGAATTGTTTCTTTTCAAGGCAAAATCGATTGTGGGATGATGACATTTCCAATGTTGTTGTGCCATGGATCAGCCAAGTGAGTAGCCAAGTTCTCCAAAGGTCCAGTGCCAGGGTATGCTGATTGTTGAACACAGAATCCCACAAAAGCCAACAAAGCAAGGCGTCCTAAGCTCAATTCAAGAACATGTAACAAAATGTAATGAGTTCTCAATAATACAACTACTAATATCAATACCAAATAATAGAAATGTGAGAAATTCTTGTATGGTCATGCGTTAGATATACTCTTGATCACTCGTAAAATGATATTTCAGCTTTAAGCGTCAAAAGGTTTCACTACCAACTATAAAATGCCATTCCGCAAGTGGTCAAGAGTATATATATACTCTTCAACTACAAGAGAATTTCTCCATGTGAGCTACTATGGATCTTAAGTCCTTACCATTCTTGATTTCCTTGATTTTGTATTCATGGAACTTCTTGGGGTCCTTAGAGTATCCCAAGGGATCAAAGGCACCACCAGGGTACTTCTTCTTCTCAGGGTCCTTCTCCATGCTCCTTTGGTGCTCCACAAAGGCAATGGCAAGGAATTCAATGACCAAGATGGTTGGGAGGGTGCCCCATGGAACAGGGTTGCCAAGGTAGGTTGCTTGGCCTCCAGGAATTGCAGCCCATTCCTGAGCTTGTACCCAGTTGCCTAACCCCAATGCCTCCGGTACCAAGATACCCGGCTGCAAAATATAACGAATTTCGCCATATTAGCTGAAGTTATCAAACACAAGAAATTATCAAAACATCCCGATCCAAAATTAAATGAAATTTCTTGTTATATCGAATAGGTAAAGTCTGACTAAATTGAATAATTATTGTTGTGTTATTATAAGTGACTCACTATATCAATACACGATATAATCTTAGTCAGTAATCAAAACAATGCATGACACAACATAACTTACAAGCTGTACCTAAGAACTCGCCTCAAATCTAAGCATATAGTCAATTACTTTGTCTCTCAACTCAAACTGTTTGCAAAGGATTTCAGCCATGCATAAATAATAGAAATTAGAATAATATACCTGGACTAGACCAAACATAGAAAAGGTATAAGCCAAGTAAACGCTGAGTAACATGTGTTTTGCATGTAACTAACAAAGATAAAAAAAAATCTAACAACTGCTTCTTTTAGGAAGAGAAACTTACAACAGCAAGCATAGCCCATCTGCAGTGAATAAGTTCTGACTCCTTGAATCTCTCAAGATTCTCTGGCACTTCACCAAGCCGAAGAGGGTCAAATCCAAAGTCACTGAGACACAACACATTTGCACAAATCATTATCATCATCATCATCATCATCACAAACAAAACCCCCCACAAAAACAATTCAATATCACTACTATAAATCCTACTAAAAATTAAATCATCACTAAGGAAGCACAATAAATCTATGACACGACTTGAATTTGCTCCTTTTTTTTTATAAAATAAAAAATAAAAAATCTTTCTTAAAGATAAAACTGGCGCTGAGAAAACTTTATCCTGATCAGAACTAAGTCAAGCCAAATTAGTTAAAATTCATTAGTGTGTGAAATTGGTGCATTCATATTTCATACATACCCAGGAGCAGAACCATCAAGGTAAGGCGGTCTAGGCTGGCCAGGCATCCAGTCAGAAGTCATGGAGAAACGAGAAGATGCATTGGAACAAGTGCCAAAGCATGAAATTGGGACAGCACTTGTAAATCTTGACTTTGATGATGAAAGAAGGGATGGGAATGCAGAGAGAGCAGAGCTCATCAATGTGTTAGAAGCCATTCTCTTGTCTTAGAAGTTGTGAAACACTTCTTCTAAGGAATGAAAGGGAATGAATGAGTGGCACCTTCTTGTTAACAAAAACACACCAGAATATAGGGAGAGTGGTGTGGATATAGGCGAATCCAAAAGTGGATTGCCATTGGGTGATGGTGCTAGCTTCTTATTTGTCATTGGTCCACGTTGATATTTGTTCCATCCTCTTTGATTGTTGAGGTGGAACAACTTTTGGATATATGGAGACCTTGTGTGTGGTGGATATCATAGGTTGGATCCTCAAAAAATCAACTAAATTGTCTTGTGCTAGATCCATTTTTTTGTGGAATGAGAGCTTCCATCTCTCAACTTTGGTAAATTTATGTAAAAAATCTTTCTATGCTTTATTACTATGTTACAATTGATTTTTTTTTTTTNAATATATATCACAAGTTAATTTCCATCGTTATATTATTTCTTCTCGTTTAAAATGTTACTTTTAAGGTTAGATATATTTTTATATTAATGTATTTAAATACAAAATTATATCTAATTACAGTGATTAAGGTGAACGAATAAAGTGTCTATTTTAAAAGGATAAATTGCAATGACACTCTTTAAAATTTATCAATATTGGATTACATTATAAATTAGAACTAAAATTGCATTTTATTTTAAACTATAGTCAAAATTGCACATTTGTCTACATTTATTAATTTTCAAGTTTTTTACTTGCTTCATTATAGCGAAATTTTTCTTGTCTTCCAACTTTCACTATATTTAGAATTTCAAAATTTTATACATTTAATTTCGGTATACATTGGAATAGAGCAAAATACTCTTTCCATTTCAATTTATCTATCTAATTTTTGAGAATTTAAGGTATTGAAGCTATTCATAATATGGTCTCAAGATGTGTAGATAATATAATATTATAATTAGTAGGAGAGTCGAGAGAAAAGTTATATGATAAATTAAATTTTGGACACAAATTTTAGAAGCACATGATAATAATATAAGTAGATGTAAGTTTAGCAATAGTTAATGAATTCTAACCTATTGGACTAATATCATACGACAAATGATACAACTTAGTTGTCTTGCATTTATTATCCAAAACAATAATGTTATATGCACAATAATTTTTAGATAACATGTGAACAACTCTCTTACAAAAGTATAAGTTCTATTATGGAGAGTAAAAATATGAGTATAGTAGAACTTATACTTTTGTGAGAAAGTTGTTCAGGTGATATTTAAGTTATTATACATATAACATTTCGTAGATGAAAATGATAGAGAAATAGAAGAAGATATAAATTATAGGGTCCGAGCTATATAGAGAAATGCCTGGTGTCTTGCATTTACATATGAAAAAAAAATTCACTCACGCTTTAAAATTCTTTTTTATTGCACAACTACAAAATGACAATGTTGTTTAAGACCGTGCATTGAGTGATAAAAAACTAACAAAAATGCTACATGTACATTCAATTTTATACACTCATACATACACCATTAATAATGCACAAGCTTTATTCTCATGGGTGCACAAACATTACAAACTTATAGATGATATTCTCAATTATACTTAATTAAGTGCACAAACATTACAGACATTAAAACACAAACTTTATGTATATAAGTAGAAGGTGTACGTATGGTGTATATTTTTTGATGTACGTGTGTAATAAGACTCAAAAACTAATAAGAAAATAAACTTAATGTTACGTTTATCATGACGGAGCATTAAAGAAAAAGTTAGGATAATATTTATTGTGTCAAAAGATGATAGAATCTTTTTTTCTCATAGGTCAAAAGATGGTAGAATTTCGTTTTAAATATTTAGACATGTGTACAAAAGACCAACAGAAATTTTGATATAAAAAAGTAATATGTCTATTAATTAGAGGTAAACGAAAATCTAAAAAAAAATTATAGATAAAATTATTAAAAGAGATTTAGCTATTAATAATTTAAATAAAAATTCTTGATAAACGTAATTTAGCATGATATTTCCTCTGCCCATTTAAGGTATATTAAAAATTTAATATATTGTAAACACAATTTTTGAATGTAGCAAAAAGTGAAAATAATATATAAAATGAACTGAAATATTGAAATCATTATTTACGTGTCTCAGTGACTTAACTAATTTTTTGCTTACCTAACAATAATCAATTTGTAGTAATGACTGGCTTGTGCTAAAGGCTAAAAGCATGAAGACCCTTCTTCCCAGTATCTGATCATCGATCCATCCATCACCTTCCTTCCGGCTGCACTGTCTTCTTCTGGGGTTTGCCTGGAATCTCATTACAGCTGGTTACATTGAACAATCTGTGTATGGGGTATGTATGTATGTATGTATGTATGTATGTATGCTCTCTTACTGTTTCCCAAACTAGGTTTAGTCTGCTCGATCTAATCACTGTTATCAACTGAGTCTTTGAGGAAAACTTGTCAATTAACATGGCTTGTGCAATTTTCTGTTTATTGGGAAGCTACTTGAACCAATATGGGGCTCCAGGGATGATATATTTTCTGTCTGTTTCTCACGCTACTTTCTGTCTTAAGGTATACTATGCTTTTTGTTTGTAGCAAATATAATTGATTAATTATAGGTTCCTGTAATCTCTCTAATTAAATTGCAAGGAACCTTTTTTTTTTCCCACTGCCTTGTAGACCGGTCATAAACCCTGTTGCATCAATATTCCATCGATTACTCTCTGAAAGATCTGACGCTTCGAACGATGGTCAAGGTTACAATCTGGAAAGTGAGCCTTTGTCAGCAGGTTCTGACTCTATCGTTGCTGTAGTTTAGTTTCCTTATGACATGTTGGCAGAAGCAAATTTTAGATTCCTTATCTACCTTTGTTGTTAGTTTTTATTTTCAGCGAAAGAGGTGCCCGCGCACTGGAAGAAAGGTTGGCGGCCGCCGTAGAAAACGTATGATCCCCAGTTCTTGTATATCCGGATCAGTAATTTTTAAGAGTAAGGATAGTATAGACTTGGTTCACCATGAATCTTATACAGACGTGATATCACCCATTGTTTTTTATAATATATACATATTTGTAATTATAAAAGAGATTTTAATGGATGATATCATGTTATGTGTAGCGTTCACGTGCATTCGAGTCTATAGTATCATTATTCAATTTTTAATACTGGGCTTCCGCATGGCTGGCCCAGTTCTAACAATTCAGTATATTTGACAACAAAGAATTGGGCCAACGACCCCACGTTTTAAATGAACTGCCAAATAGTGAGGTAGTGGAACCTCAAATATTAGCTTGATAGGATTATATGTGTTGGCCCATGGACTTCACTCCATTTTGGCAACACTAACGAACGGGGTGGTGCTCAGGAATGCAGTGGACCAAAAATAAAATCAACAGTTTATTTAACCTAAGATGCAGGAGATGAACTAATTTGGCATTTGGGTAATTACATATTCAATTTTAGTGTTTGTAGTTAACTTAGTTTGTGTTGGTATATACTTTAAATTTAAGAGAAACTTTTAATGAAACAAATATTAATCGGATGAAAATTAAGCACATTTTTTTCCTAGACCAACCGAGTTCAGAATCTGTTAAACTCTAGCTAATCTAACTTGAGTTATATCGGCTCATTGTATGGGTAAAGTAGTCTTAGTACTAACTTTATCTATTCTTAAGGCTCAAATTCATTACTAATCGACTTAAGTTATATCAACTCATTATAAGGGTAAAGTGGTCTTAGTACTAGCTTTATCTATTTATAAGACTCAAATATCTGTCGATTAAATGGAGCAAGAATTGAGCCACTTGAAATGAGTAATCCCCGTTTTAGTTTGGAAAATCTCTCATCCCCCTTATTGGTGAAAATTAAAATGTTTTATGAAAAAAAAGATGCATTTTATGAAAACTGGACTCCAAATAAATAAATAAATAAGAAAAGATGACAATTAGGGCTCAAAGAAGAATAAATCAGCCCACACTCCAATCCAATGGGTCCAAGTTGGCGTGTGCATTCCACACCGAATCAATCATTGACTTTTCTTTCTTTGTTCTTTAATTGTTCCACTCACTCGGTTCTCTCTACCAAATATACCAAATACTACCAAACACCATTTCTCTTCTCTCTTTTGATTTCTACCTAACACATTCCCTTATTCAGTTATTCCTTCTCTCTTGATTTCTCCGACCACTTCACAAAAATCTCGTACTTTGTTCGTTGCTCCTGGTTTCTCTCGTCCCAAAGGTACCCATTTGCAGTTTTCTATTTCATTGCCGCAAGTTTTTTTTTTTTTGCCGTCTAGATTTTTTCTTAATAGTGACCTAGTGATTAATAAGAATTGGCTTCTCCCACGGCATCAATTATGCTTTGTGAAAATTTTCTTGTATTGTGATTGCTGGCACTTGAAGTTGTTGTACACCATGACTACAAGTTGTTTCTTTTGTTTGCTTAACAGTGTGCTGTGACATTAATTGGATTTGAATCATGATAAAGATAACATGTGTTGCTTTGTGTGAATATTAGAATTTTCATCTTATGAAGATGCATGTATTGGTATTGGTTTTTAAGTTTTGAAGCTAAAATCTGAATCTGAGCTGATCCCACGTAATGAGTAAAGGCTTCTGATAGTTGATGCCAAAACCGGAATCCAGCTTGTTCTGCAAAATGTTGCTGATGAATGCACTAAATCTAGGCTTATGTTTTTTGGTTAATTGATTTACATATGATTCCTTGAAGTGAATTTTTGGGTGCTTTCCCTCCTTGTGCAGATCTTCTTAACTTGAAGTAAGGGAATGGACTTCTTTACCAGAGACATAAATGAGGGTTCTATGCTTAGATGTCCATTCTTGAGGAACATCAATGAGCCTACTAATTTCTCATTCACTTCATCTTTGGCTCTCCCAATGCCTGTAAGTATTCTTTGGTTCACATAATTCTGATTGTCACTTACCATGTTTATTGAGTATGGTGCTTATATCTTTATCTTAGATCTACGTACTCAGTAAGGTAAAAAAGAAGTGCATTTTTTCATTAGAGGTTCTGTTTCATGAAACAAAATTTGCAGTTTTCTGAGCTCCATGTGTTCAGTTGTTATATATGATTATGAACCATCTTTATGCTATTTTGTGATGCAAGGCTGCAATCAGACCATTGATCTTGAGAATTTATGAAATATCTGTCCTCTTATGCAGGTGCGAGGGGCTAAAGGTCCAATTTTTGAAGATGCTCCCAATTTTGATTTGGCATTCAGGCTTTTCCATGGAAGCGATGGTGTCGTCCCTCTATTGGAAAGATCTTCTCAACATTCAGTGAAAATACAGCCTGAGAATCTCAAATCCCAGTTCAATCCTTTAGCTGCAAAGGCAGCAACTATTAGTCTTTCATCATTGGGGTTTGGCGGGTTTTTTGGTTTCGATTCGTTGGCGGACAAGTGGAACAACCAGAAAAGAAAATCCAAGTCATCAAATAAAGAACCGACTTCACAGGTATAGACATACACACAATTTAGCTGTAATAGCTACTTTCCAACTCTTGAATGAAGGCTTTACGCTTATATATAGCATCTTTGGGTTTACTAACTTGAAATAAAAAATCCTTGAAACTTTGGAATAACTTGTTTTTTTTCTTGAGAACTCAAGTGTAATTGAAGAAAATCACTGAGATATTGGTTTCAAAACAAGTAAAACCGTCAAAAGATAAAGTGAAGGTTTCAATCATTATTTGGATTTCTTTTCCAGCTCCCTTGATGTGTGTTAGAATGATACTCAGGATGGTTCAAAGCATGAGGCTGCGAGCAACGAGTGGCTGCAAAGTGGGAACTGCCCTATTGCAAAGTCATACCGGGCAGTTAGTAATGTCCTCCCTCTAATTGCGAAGGCTCTCCAGCCTCCTCCGGGCATGAAGTTCAAGTGCCCGCCGGCAGTAGTTGCGGCTCGAGCAGCTCTATCACAGACCGCATTCGCAAAAACCCTCCGCCCTCAGGCCCTACCGACCAAAGTTCTTGCGATTGGGATGTTGGGGATGGCAGCTAATGTGCCGTTGGGTATATGGAGAGAGCATACAAAGAAGTTTTCGCCGTCATGGTTTGCTGCTGTTCATGCAGCTGTTCCATTCATAGGAATGCTGAGGAAGTCCGTCTTAATGCCGAAAACAGCCATGGCGTTTACTATTGCAGCATCAGTGTTGGGCCAAGTAATTGGCTCTAGGGCAGAGAGGTATAGGCTGAAGGCAATTGCTGCAAGAAAATCGTCTATTACAGAAACCTCTGATGTTTGCTCAGCACAGTTACATGCGGTTGAAACAAAGGATAGGCATTGCAGTGATGCTAAGGACTGGAATGCAGTTTCTCTGCACCTTGCAGCACCCTCATCTACTGATGTATTTGCCTGATGATTAATTTGTTGTGTTCTTCATTGCATTCTCTGTATGATCAGTTTGTAATTTTTCACCCCCTTTTTTTCTTGCTTCCTTTTACTCAGAAAGCCTCAGGTGGAAAATGAGGAAATACAAGAATAAATATGTTCTTTGATTTACAACTTTGCTTTTTTCTTTTTGCCTTTTGTGCCTTAATTTAATGCATAATGAATATAGTAAACGCGTTTGGTGAAAAAAAGTAGTGGGTAGGTCAACTGTTCTCGCTGATGGCACAACCTGTTTTCCAAAATTATTTGGGATGTTCTCCATTTCGTTAGAAAGCGGGTCATTGGTACTTTAAGTTCACCATACTAACAAACTATGTTTTACCGCGAATATTATAACTAAACATGTCTTTTTGCTGTCACAAGCTAACTCGTTCCAAAGTGATTCTCCTGCTTTTCAGTTACGAGCGAAGCACCTAAAAGGCATTTTAGTTTCGATAGAACAGTAAATTAAGGTCACATCTTATAGAGCATACATAATTCATAGAGAAGCAAATAATGATGTAGCAATATATGCAAAACCATGTGAACAAGGAAACCTTAATGTACTCGAACCTTACTATAGTTCATTGAAAAGAGTCAATTGATGTTAAAATTTTGGCACTAACAGGAAGCACGCCTCTCCAATTTTCAACTCAAAATAAATGTTGAAACGAAAATGAGTAACCTATGTATTAAGGTGAAGAGAGTTAACAAATTGATCAGCAAAACCTATTTGTAGGGTCGCTTAATCACCGGATTTTCTGTATTCGGGCTTCAGTTCATACGTGCCTTGATTAGTCCCCTTGTTATTGTAGACACAAAGATCTTTAAGTATATCTTTCAGAAATTGCTGCAGAAAACAAGGTGTTAGATCCAAACACATTAGTTAAAAGAGGCACCAATGAAACTAAATAACTTCAAAAACAAATGTCAGACGGAGAGATATAATGTGTTTCATTACCATGTGCGATTAGTGAAAGACCTACCAAATAAACAGAGTAAGATTATATGACAACAATAAAACAGTCTTTTCTCACAAGATGGGTAACAGAACAAGATTATATAAGTAATATTTTTCTCTCTATCATTCCACAATGATACAGTAATAATGTCCCAAAAATTCTCTGAATATGTTATATACAACTTTTTTGAACTTATGAATCTATCAAGTACATTTTAGTTCAGTTACATACATATGATATTGGGTGTTGAGCATCTACCTTGACATGCATATCCACTAGAAGCAACCAACTCTTCATGGTTGGAATTTTATATCTACGAGTACTAAGTTTTTATTGACTACTCTACAAAATATCAGAAATTAACATCCAATGGACTAAAGTTGGATACTAAGAGAAAGATATTACTAAAAGCACATACTTCAGGTTGGTCGGTTTCTTGTATGAGGTTTCGTAAACTCCAATTTGGCTGCCGTTCAAATAGCTTGAACACAATTTCTTCCATCTCTCCACGGTCCCTTCTTGTTCTCTTCATTTCGGTTCCTTTGGCTTGAGTTTTCTTCTTATTATTATCCTAATCCAACAAAGAAACTTCAGTGATCTGAAGTAGAAATGAATAATAAAAGGAAATATATATTGAACTGCATAAGCATATAAACTCCTAATTCCACCTCTCCATCCCTGATTTCCTCTCACAGCTATGCATTGTTAATGCAGGGAAACTCAAGCTCAGTCCTTTTATTTCATTAGTTACCCGCCAAAAAAGTAAGATCTGGTCAATAAGTTATAAAATGATGAAGAGCTGAACATGATACCAAGTGGTGGGAAATTTCTCTAGGCATGCAATCATTGTGGACTGAAATATGTGAAAGTAAGAAGAATAAGCCACTTACACTGGGTCCAGTACCAGAAGTCGAAAAAGTGACCCCAGGCATTGGCCTCATATGAGCTCCACTATCATTGTCAATAACCTGAAAATAGAATACAAGAGAAATCAAAGGTAAAGGAAATGATTGCATAAATCAATGGATCAATGTTACAGGAATGAGAGTCATAAGGAAACCTGTATCTGTCTACTTTTGACATTGTATTTGGTTGTCCTTTCACGGCACAGTTTCCCATAGACTTCAAGGCTTTGATTATGGGGCCTCATGTCAAACTTGTTCAGTATTTTTCCCTCCACAGAGAATTTTGCTACAACATGACAGAAATTTCAACTACTTTTGTTATGCTTTGCTAAACTAGCCTTGGCAAAGGAGATTTATGCTGGTTTGGTTATCAAACCAAAAACGGCCAAGCCTAGTGTAGTAACCTATGTCCTTATTATAATTACCCACTTTTTGTTTTTTATTTTAAGAAAAAGACCAAATATCATTAAAGAAGAGAAAGAAAGCAGAGCAGAGGATAAGATATCATAGAAAACAGATAGACTGATGGAGGCATTACAGCATATTTTTAAGCTAATATAAATTTAGATTTCTAGATTCTACCTTCAAACAAGTGCAATTTCAAAATTTCTTGCTATGTTAAAACAGAACTCATACATCATAAAAAGCAGAAAGTCTATAGACAATATGAGTTATTATTGCTTATGTTTATAACTGAAGTGTTGGAAAGTAATATACAGCTCAGGGTGTTTAAACAATCTCAGCAACATTATGTGAAAGCAAGATATCAACAGCCAGATTAACTAACCACCAAATGTAAGTTCAAATCACAACAAACAACTTGCGTTGCACTTAATCAATGAAGGATGAATATGTACCTTGTGGTGTATCTGAGAACACAGACATAGGAGGAATTTTGTCTTTACACATATCCATAGCATAACATTTGGGTACATTCCCAGCTTCAGCTCCAGCCAACTCCATCATAAACTGAGGATTTTAACTAAACAATCAATTTAAAGAGAAAAGACAGTACAGGGAAAAGTGTCACTAACAATTACAATCAAAACAATTTATTTTACATGATGCAGAATATGTCCCATTCCTAAATAAAAAGAAAAGGAAAATTTCAAAGCAATTCAAGAAATGAAGCAGAAGAATGGCAACTGGCCAAGCGAATAGAAAACACTAAGGTAGAAAACAGAGAACGTAACAAGAATTATTTACAACCTCAACCAAAGACCAACAAAGTTTTCCCCGAGAGTGAAAATGAGTTACATGCTATTTCCACCTTCATAATCAATATATGTCATGATGTTAAACCCAGTTAAGTTAAAAAGGATATTTTTCATTCGCCTTCCCAATTCACTTTCCACCTACTCAATTAAAGAGAACTTAATTGGATTAAACAAACATTCAGAGGGTAGCTAATTTTTTCACTGTAGGTAGCTGATTTTAGCTCCATGCCAGGTGCAGCAAAGGGAATCACCACAAACAATCACAAATATTACAAACTAAAATCACATTGCAATGGAGTATGGTTAATGGACCGATAACAATTCAATCAATCTCAATAATTTAGGTTATTCACACATTAAAAGTGGAACCTTTGTATGTACACTATAGTACTTTACACAATTGCAGACCTTTTCTAACCCTTCAAAACGAAACAAGCTAAAGAGAGCACATACATTTTGCACCAACCGCAACAACGCCATTGTAATGATTCAAAGAAAATCGAAGAAAAACGAATTAATCAGAGTCGTAATTTGGGGGAAAAAAGAAAGGAAGGGAAGAGAGTGAGACCTGGGTGTCGTCGTTGGAGTTGAGGGGATCGATGGAGACGGTGACCTTGGCGACAGGGCGGGAAGGGTCGGAGGGAGTGGCGCGTAGGGAGCGTGAGACCAAAGGAGGGCACTTCATCAGCCACATCACTCTCTCCGCCTTGCTCGTCTCCAAGAACCCTCCATACCCAGTCCCATTGCTGTTGCTGTTGCCGTTGTTGTTCTGCTTGTTGCTGCTACTGCTTCCTCCTCCTCCTCCTCCTCCTCCTCCTTGCTCCTCCATTTTTTTTCAATCTGTAATGTGCAATGTGGCAAGAAACGCAAGAAGAAGAAGAAGATGAAGAGAAAGAGTTTTTTCTTTTGTTTTTGATTTTGATTTTTGGTTTTGGGTTTTGAAGGGAAAAGGCTCAACGGAAACCGTTTTGCTCACTCACGCTCGCTCCCTTACACTCTGGCACTCATCATTACGTGGCGTTTCTCAACCCCGACTTCCTCCCTTTTTATATAAAAAATTTTTATTTCCACAACTAAAAAATAGTTATTTACCAACATTAAAATAAATATTATAAAATAAAAAAATAAATATTACACCAAAATAAATATTGTCATTGAATATTTTTGTGTGTCCATGCACACATGAATTTAATGCTACTACAAAATAAAAAAACAAACATTGACATAATATTTACATGTACTCATGCACACATGTATTTACTATTACTTGTTTGTGTTTCACGATATTTTTTTCTTTGCATGTTTTTTACTCTGTTAGGGTTGCTATTTTTTAAGTTGTACAAGGAGCGGATTTGCTTTTATATACCCTTTTTTTCTATTTTTTATTTTAACTTTTTTATTTTATTTTTTAGAGTTAAGTGTCAACTTAGTCATTGAAAAAAAAATGTCCAATTTAGTTCTGATCAATTTTAAATTTAGATCAATTTGGTTCCTAACAAATAAAAATGTTCAATTTAATTTTTTGTTAATTTCAAAAGTCAAGTTAGTGTCAGTGAATTTCAAACTTTAATCAAGTTAATCATTATGTGTTTGTGTTTAGGCACTATTCATAAATGCGGTTAAACGCATATTTAAAAACATAATTAAACACATTAATGAAACTATTAGCGTTTTCTCCCGTTTCTCAACCCCTTTCAAATGAGACAAGGTAGAGGAAGTGACAATAATATATTTATTATGTTTAGCTATATTTCTAAAAATATATTTAACTATATTTATAAAATGTGACTTATCATAAAAAAGACTAATTTGACCCAAATTTAAAATTATCACAAACAAAATTTGAATTTTTTTTTAAGAGATCAAATTAACTCAAATTTAAATTAAAGTCACAATGACCAAATTAGACCTTTTCTTTTGTTATTGGCCCATTTGTAATTTGCGAAAACCATTTTAGTCCTTTACTTTGAAAATTACAAGTATGTTTCTTGTACTTGATCTCAACTAACACTCGGGATTCTATTGTGGCTATACAGACTCTCTTGAAGTTGCAACTATTTAAAGACGAGACTGCCCCATCTGAAACACAAACTACTTAATACATCGTTCCCATGGCTTAGCCATCAGTTTCTAATAACATTTTAACACCAAACAATCAAACAAACAAACAAAAATGTTAACCCTATACATATCTAGCATAATCTAATAGAAACTTACGTGACTAAAAGTGGCAAACCACCACCTAAAAGGATCAGGAAAAACCAAGGGACAACCAACAATGCCTTCAAAACTAATGGATTACATCCTCATTTCTTTCGTACAAAAAACAACACATTGGAGGCTATCATAAGAGACTAATGTGAGAGCAAAAACAACTATAGCCATTTTCCAATGGAGAACCTTCAAAGTTCAAACTATAGGTTTGATTACTTGAGCATCACGACTCACTCGAGACAGACTAAAAGCAGCATATACTATCTCCAACAGATGACGTCAGGTCGGCTTCTTGGTTGTCTTCTTCTTCAAAGTTTTGGTGGTAGCATTGCCTAACTCTCTTTTACGTTTGTTGTTTTGGTTTTCATTGCCACCCATGCTTCCTGAATTATTGCTCTGATTTTCTAAAGCCTCCTTCACAAAATACTTTAACTTCCATAAGGTAGCCTCGCTCTGCTTAAGGAATGCAGAATGCAACATACTCGTTAACATACTCATAATATCAAAATTTGTGAGAGACAGCTTTAATCAAACCAAAGAAAAAACGGTGCTATTTCTTTCATTCATTTTATTTTTATTTTTGTAAAATGGATGAGCTTAGGAAACTTGGTATGAATTATACAGACAATGACCTGAGCATCCATGTCAAGATCCACCTCTTCAGCTGTAAATTGGAAGCTTGGATTATTTTCGGCAACAATTTGCAACGCTTTGTTTAGATCTTCAGGTGACAATCGAGAAAGAGCAGCTCCCAGCTTTCTCTTTTCTCCATTTGTCATTTTTCTGCAACCAATATTCTCAAATTTATCACTGTGGGGGTGACAAAAGAAATAATATTCTTTTAAAAAAAAAACAATAATAAAGTCATTACAACACAAATGAGGTCAGGTTAGTACAGAGGATAGGGATGATATATAGGGAAGAAATATTAAATCCTACTATTCAAGGAACCATGTGATGTCACTGATAATTGGAGGACCAATTTGTAGCTAGGAACATATAGCAAATATGATCATAAATATCACGGGATATATTTTGGGTCCACTTTTCATGAAACGTATGATGTAACAGAGCTAACCTGAATCTTTTAACAACCATCTCCCGTAGCTCTTCTAAATGCACATCAAGTTCAGATAGCTGAAAGGATACAAAGTGCAGTATTTTAAAGCAAGTCTCATGCAGGTCAATACTCTCCTATCAGATGTATTTTCAATATGCTTGAAAAACCCAATAGATTATTAAATTAAATTTCTCATGGTCCCAAATTAAAACCAAACAATAAGGTCATAATACTTTTATGAATACCTCATTACTTAAGTCTCTAGCCATTTTGGCATGAGCTGCTTCTTGAGCAAGCTGCATGGCTAACTGTGCTTCAGCTTCTTCCTGTTCTCGTCTTGTTTCCTACAATATAGAATAACCCCAAATGATTAGAAGTATCAAAACATTATCATCAGGAAAAATTTAAGTAGTTTACCCAATAAAATGTCACCACAAAATCACTCAATTGGTAATCAAATTCCATCATGCACAATCACGGATCTGAGGGAAAACAATTCATTGGAATAAAGTTACCTCATCAATATTGCTAAAGACAAAAAAAAAAAGAAAGATAAAAAAAGTTACCTCATCAGTAACTTTAGGCAGAAATAACAACCATTTCTCCTCAAACTTTTCCAGCAGAGTTTTTGCCATCACATGAACATCACTTTTTTCGTCATTATATTTCATAGCATTCTTGAAAACCAACCTCACGTCAGCACATATTTCCCGAACGTTCTTATATCCAGTGCCATCCTTAGCTTCCATTTGATTCTTAATGGTACTAAAATCCATGGGCTTGTCGATGACCTAGCATGCACCCCAGGCAACTGATTAATCAAAGGCATAAAAAGAGATTTCTATAGAACATCAGATTCCTGAAACACACAATGCTGAATGGAAGATTCAGTCAGTTCATCAAGTGTCTGTTAGTCCAAAACCACAAATATATGTCAGGAATAAAAAAGAAGATACTTTCTTTGCATAGTAAAATAAATTTATGAAAGAGAAGAGAAAGGAGTTACATTGCATGATACCTCAAAACAAAAAAAAAATAAAATACAATCAAGCTCCAAAGTCTCTGACTGTCATACCCCAAAAGAGGCCATACCAATGCACATGTAACATTGGGAAATTTGAATACATATATGAAGCATACCTCATAATAGTCATTTAAACCTAGGCCCTCCACATCAACAGGTTGCATAAAAGGCCAAGCCCACTTGTGCTGTGTAATCTGATGGACAAAGACCATGAAAGAATTAATTTGTAATTCCAAAAGAAAGACAAAGACCTACCAACCTCATCTACCACTCAAAAACACTTCCACCCAATTGTATGGGCTCAAGCTACAAAAATTACATAAAAAGGTTAAGTTTACTGCTGAATCGGGAGGAAAAAATGCAAATAACCACACCCCATGTTACAGGTACTGGGTATCATCTTAAATTGAAACAGGGGATTCAAAAGAAACTCAAAATTTCACGACCATGTGTGGAAAGAACCAGATCATTCATAGCACAAATGTGTCAAAATAAACATAAACCCTAGATAAACAAATAAACAATCAACATACAGGTGCACACAGATGACATGTTCCACTACCACAGCTCTTCAACATAAACTTTAACTGTAAAAGAAAAGTAGGTTCATTGCCTGGCGTAATATTGTGCCAAACTGGCGCATAAGATCTTGCATTCTCTTTGCACGTGCGGCTTCTCTACGTGATGCCTCCTTGTTTTGCTTCTTAATACTTGGAACATGTTTCTCCTTATCTTTATCCTTTGTAGCTGAGTTCCCTTTAGCCATGTTGGTTTGCTTGTTATTTGTGGTTGAGAAAAAAATTTCTACATCATTCACTTTCTGCTCAAGCTGCAGAGGAAAACACAACACAGAATACTTCCAGTCTCAAAATTGGCAATAATGCTTCCTCTCTGAGGTTTAGCTGACATGTAATAGATATGCCTATATGATATATCTATAAAGAAAAAACTGAAGTTCCATGAAGCATGACAAACAAAATATTACCTCAAATAGAAATCAGATAACATATTGAAAACTAAAATATAATTTAAGTGTAAATAAAAACAACATTATCACCCGTGAAACACGGGAGTTATAACAAATTCGCCCTTGAATTACAAAACACATGTAATTTGGTCCCTGAATTTATCAACAAGTTAGCCCTTTCCAGACGATTCTGTTAAATTCATGACCAAATTTCTACTCTATTTGTAATAATGTAGGTAACGACAGGAATCAAATTGTATGCGTTTAGTAATTCAGGGACGACTTTGTTGCACCCCTCATGTTTCACATATGAAATTATAGTTTTTTTCTCTAAAGTGTATCACACATTAATTGCTGAATAATTTCCACCAATAACAATACTTGCCTGATCAACCTGGGTAATCATCTCATCAACACGATGCTTGAAACCCTCCATTTCAACCAAACAGCCATCAGGGTTCCCCCCAGTTGCGTCATTTCTCGCCTCCCAAATCGATGCACCAATTGTTTCCATCTGCCACAAGAACACCCCAATCCAATCAAAACAAACTTTAGTAAGTAACAGATGGTGCAGCAAATATGCATTCTGAACAAAAACTAAAGTCTATCATCAAAAGAGGTAGTAAGCAACATTCAAGGCAACAAATTTCTACCATTTGAAACAGCAAAGAGTTCTGTAGCTTATTACAGTTACAGAGCAAGCTCAAAAACACAACAGAGAATGGTCTTTAATTTTGCACAAACGAGCTGAGAATCACATCAAAAACATGTATTGCTGTTTCATTTGAAGATAAATCGATTGAAGACATACACATAAAAAAACAACAACAAATCAATAGTGTGAGAGTAAATGCAGAATAGAAAAGGAACAGATATAGAGAGAATTACCAGGAAAGAAAAGAGAATTGCAATGAAGAAAAGTGCAGAGAGAGTGACACACTGATGAAGGAAGAAGCCAACGCAGGAAAATTGGAGTTGCGCGGTGCTATTTCTTCGGCCTTGCTTTCACAGTTTTTTTCACTTCAACGATCCGACAGCGTTTCACACATACACACATACACACATCCCACATTTTTCTAGTATTTTTTTTTTTTGAGGAGTAGTAATTTTTTTAATTTATTTCGGAAAATAGTCAAATAAATAATTTAATTATCTGCAGAGGAAAGAATTTAATTTTGGTATTCTATCGACGAAAAACTTTAAAATTTTAATTTTGGTACATATATTTTTGTTTGACACATTACTAAATACAAGTTTTATATTATATATTACTATTAGTATTCAATTGAATACTGATAATATATAATTAAAAAGTTTAACCTTTTATAGTTGTTGTAATAGTTAAAATTATTCAATAATGTGACCATATATTTTATAAGAATAATACGAAATATTTCTATAATGATGATTTAAAATTAAAATTAAATGTTTTATCGCATGTGTTCACAAAACCAAGATCTTCTACGTAGGAATTACTTCTCCTCAACCCAAAATCAATTTCGCATACTAAAAGGTAAGCTTTTTTATTTTGTATTTTAAAATGTTTCAATGTTTTGTCACACGTGTTTTAGATAACGCTTTGCAAACTTGCTTCTCGCGTTGTCTGTCATCAAAATTTATCTCGAATGCAAAGACAACACTTGCAGTCTTGCACAATAATACGTAGAAATATTAACATCAATACGAATCTCTTTAATGAGTTCATTTAATCAAATTGACGTAATAAATAAAAGAAGTTGAGTTGCAAGATGGAAAAAAGTACTACTAATAAGTGGATTGTAAAACTCTCGTGATATCTCATATTTGCTAGAACTGAAGCTAGACTATCATCACAAAAATATTAAAAGCAAAAGCATGGTTATAATCAATGGAATTGATGCACAACGATACTTCTTGTGCATATTCTCTATGGCTATGCGGAGTATTTCTCGTGCCCTATAAATCATACAGATTGTCCATATGATTTATATATATGATGATCCAGGATTGATTTCCATGATATTCATCCAAAAATTAGCCTAACCCATCCACAACTTCAACACTTTATCCTTGCCACCAGAGGCTACTTTCTCTCCGTCTGGACTCCAATCAACAGAAAAAACCTTTCAATCAAGAAAACGAGCCCAAATTAGTCACCGTGATGGAATGGGGGGAAATTTTTCAAGAAAAAGCACCCAATATTTGGTATGTAAAGGAGACATACTTCGTCGGAATGGCCTGGAAGATCTTGCTTCAACTTCCGAGTCCGAATATCCCAAACCTTCAATCACCAAACACGATGGAAAGGTCAAAGACCTTGCTTTTGCAAATGAAATTTGATGTGTTCTAATATACAAACCAAACTTAAAAATTTTCATTGATCCTTTGCGCTTATCCTTCATTCGAAGGAAAGGAAAATCAGCCTTACCTTCAATGTAGAATCTTTGCTGCCACTTAAAAGAAGTCTACTATCCGCAGACCAGCTGCACAGCAAAACCCAATATACTAAGTTACAGTTCAAAATGAAATATCTTTAGCTTGCTGTCCGAAATGAGACGGAATCACTTGTTTTTACCTGATCTGGTAAACAGGCCCAACATGACCACGAAAGGCGGCGACAAATTTCCCTGTAGTACCATTCCACAACTTCACAGATTTATCAAAAGATGCACTAGCAACCCATTGCCCATCAGGCGAAAAATAGACATGGTTCACAAGCTGTCGGCAAACAAGATTAGCTTATATCATTAAGCCTATAGGACTGAAAATGCATATACATAAAATTATAGCTTAATAAATTTTGTGACTAAATCTGTATTTCAATAAAAACAATTTCAACTAACAGAATAGTAAGAGAGAGACATCTGCAAATATTTATGATTACAACTTGGATCAAAAAACCAGTAGCAAGAGCCTGTCACATGAGAGAACGCTCTGCCACAGCCTATTTCAATACTCTACTACTGATAAAAACTGAAAGCAAATTGCATTACAATTTGAAGAAAATATCATTTTGGTTGATTCTCCTTGATATGAAGGGGAAAAAATTGTACCTGTTGGTGACCTGTCATGCGAGTTTTAGGGTGCTTGCTGATGAAGGGTTCCCAAAGGAACATGGTAAAATCATCAGATCCAGAAACCAATCTTTCGGGGGCATTACCCCTCATTTTATTGTACCTTTCAAGAGCAACCTACATTAAACAGCAGCATTCGGTGGCATTAGTAACTAGGGTTAAACTAGCTAAAATCATTATTCAGCAGACAACAATTACCTTCTTCATTTCCTCTGAAGATGAATATTGTTTTCCAGTATGATCAAAAGCTCCAGTGCGAAGAACATACTCAGTGCTCAATGCTAAAGAATTAACCCAATGCCCATGTCCCTAAAATAAATACCAAAATATGAAGGAAAAAAAATATTATGACAAAGTAAAGACTGTAAACCAATATCATCATGAAGCTTATAACAGAAGGAAAGTGTCTGATGGAGCTTTTTTAATAATAATAATAATAATAATAATAAACCCTTATAGTCAGACTCCAATATACCAGTATTCGTGTTCTTTTGTAAAAACAAAAAAACCAAGGTTTTACTAAAAGGATTCAATTTTGATCCTTTGGTAGTCATCAATAATTACCTGAAAATTAGTCAAACTTTTTAAATGATGTGTCAACGCGTCAAATGATAGTATAATGAATCAAAATTTAACTCTGAAATGCTTCACAATATACGGGAATGCTGAAAGTATAAAGTACTACAACTCTAAGGGAATAAGGCTCACCTTCAGTTCACGAATTAGCTTCCCTTGAGTAGTTTCCCAAACTTTGATTGTACAATCCTGGGAACTGTAATAGTAAAACAGATTACAGGGTGATTATAAGCCACTAAAAGTCTAAAACAATAGAGAAAGTGGAAGGAAAGATAGAGGAATACCCTGTATAAATGACACCATCTCCACCCCATTTTACACACGTTATTGCAAGTGTGTGCCCACTGAGACATATAACACATTTCCTTAAAGTGACATCCCATATCCGAGCATCCCCATCTTTGCTGGCACTTACAAAGCGACGGCAAGGAGCACTCAAGTGAACAGGTTCCCAAGAGATACCAGTAATCCATTTCTTGTGGCCCTTAATTTAGTCATGATACTTCAAATTTTGTTGTCCAAGAAACATTATAATGGTAAAATGCACAATGGACAAACATCTATCATCAAAATAAATACTGTTCAACCTAAAAATGTCTCCATAACTAATAATGCTTGATGTTCTTTCATTTTTTTATTATTTTTTGGGCTGAGGATGGGGGGAAGAAAAATGAGGCACATTCAGGACGAATAACTCGTGTACTTGTAACTAAAATATAATGTAAAACATATCAGCAATACAGTGGCCAGGGGCTAAGTATAAAGAATAACCCAATGAATTTTTTATAAAGCATCACGGTTTACAATATATACTTTTAGTGGCATGCTCTCAATATGTTTTAATGCAAAATTAAGAGGAAAAAATGAAACAAGCTTTATGATAGTAATTGGTATTCTAGGATAAAGACTTTACAATTAGTTGATTGCCAGTTGGCTTTCCGGTTTGTGGGTCCCAACATTGAAGTTCTCCAGCCTTGCTCCCACTTACAAGATACTTGCCATCTGGTGACCATGCAATACAAAGGACCCAATTCTTGTGTCCTGCATAAAATTCAAACAACTATCAATAGTTACATAAAAGGTTAAAAAGAGTGCATGTGATTAACTATTTGAATTACAACATATCAAAAACAGAACAACTGCATGAAACAGATTTAGCCTACACAATCTATAAAGAATTCCTTTCTAACAATACAATTGTGAGCAAAATCCAATTTGAGCTATCATTTTTTAAAAAAGAATTTCATGAGTGCTTAATATCCAATCATCTTTCAGTGTCAAACCTGTGCAAGTGAACAACGGTGTCTGAGTGCCAAGGTCCCAAAGGCGTACGGTTGTATCACCGGAACCACTTGCCAGGTGCCTCCCATCAGGACTGAAGGCAACACTCAGCACAGCTTCTCCATGACCTACAAACAATCCCAGGAGCATGAATTCCAAATGATACGAGAATAACACACACATTAAGATAAAATCTTCAATAGCCAACCATATTCCTGACAATGATATGTTGTGACAGGATATAAAATCCACATGTTTCATACCAGAAATAGTTGCAGAACATCGATTGACAGGACGAATCCGGAAAATAGCTTGAGGTTGACAAACTATAGGCAGTGCCTTCTCCACCGAAACTGAAATACAGTGTTTAAATCAAAGTAACAAACCAGAGAACTAAAGAAAAACACAAATAAAGAGTTAAAGTGGCTGCAAACACAAGCAAAGGTGAGTATAGCAGTAGTACTAGCCTTTGTGTTTGTGCAAGTAGGATTCAAGTGGAACAAGCAGCTCCTCATCCGAAATGTAAAAAGAATATGGCAATTTCTCCTCCTAAATTGGGAAACAGATAAGATACATAGTGAATGAACGAGCATAAAGATATACCCAATTCGAATAAAGACGCGTTGAAATGGTGTGAGGGATTGAAATTACGTTGTTGAGAAGCTTATTGACGATGAGTTGGAGCTGTTGAGGACCAGCGTTCTGAGGGAGGTACATGGCAGCTCCCATTGGAGCTCCGTCAGGGTGCGTCAACAGGCACATCACGTTGTTGATTGTTGCTGTCTCCTCCATCTTCTCCTCTGCCACTTCCTCCATCTCTCTCTACTTCTCTCTCGCTAGTCGGAAGAGGAAGAAGGACAAGAGCAACGAGTGCTGCCTTCGCGGTTCAGCGATTCGGGGTTTCTTGCTTGTGATTGTGTTTATCTGCTTTGCACTTTCAGTGGGTTGCGTTTTCGGTTTCAGCTGCAGTCAGCAACTGGCACCGTCGGCGGCGGGAGAATCCAGCAGCGGCGGCAGTTAAAGGGAGCTGCTTCTCCCTCTCTCTTTCTCTAACCACTCTCTTTCTGTTAGGGCTGCGTCTTCCTCTTCCTTTTTTTACTCTGTTTGCCTCTTTATAATTTTATTTTACAATTATTATTTATTCTATTGAATATTTAAGTTTTTAGTATACTTTCAAATTCTTCTTAGAGGCAGTGGGTCACATTGGTTTTCAAATTATGAAAATTGTCCTGAGTTAAGCTTGTGAAAAATAGATTAAATTAATTTTTTAAAGGTGATAAATTTCATCAATATCAAAAAGATTAAATTGATTTATCAACTTCATAAATTAATGCAATTATTTTTATATTTTAAAGATAAATTTGATTAATGTTTATAATTCATATAATCATTTGAGATAATAACTACTTTAGTCATTGAAAGTGTTGAGTCATGTGCCTTGTTTAAATTTAAAATTTAATCATTTTAATATTTAAAATTATAAATTATAAATCAAATTAGTTAATATTTCATTTACAGTTTAACTATTATTACAATCTCATTTAATATAATAAATAACAAAATATGATAATAAAATAAATTATTAATTTAATCTATAATTTATTATTTTAATAAATAAAATATCAAATTTTAAATTTAACAAATTTTTAAATTTATATTTTAAGGATGAAAATAAATATTACATCAACTATTTTCTTAATTTATAGATAAATTTAACCGATGTTTAAAACATCTTTTAGGACTTTTTAATTTTCCCTTGTCCTAATTTTTTTAATAAAAAAAAGAAATGTAAAACCCCAAACCCTAACAAAAACCCTGTTACTGGCCTCACTGAGGTCAGCTGATATCAGAACCCAGAAAACCACCGCAATGAGGTTGATCATCCTCTTCTCCAAGTCCAACCGTCGCAACGAGCACCAGCACCACAACCTCAACCACCTCCGAACCCTATTCGACGGCACCTTCAAGGCCGTCAGGGACCGCGGCCTCGACCACGCCGTGGAGCGAGAGAAGAACCTCAAGCCACTCGTCAACCTCAAGAACCTCATCAAACGCGAGCCTTCCAAGTCCCTCCCACTCTCCACCATCTCCGACAACAGGATAATCCTCCAATTGCCATTCCGCCCCATCGAATTCACCCGCAAGTACCCCTCCGTGTTCACCGAGTTCCTCCCCGCCGGAGTCTCCGCCGCAGCCGCCGGCGTCCACCCCCACATCCGCCTCACCCCCGAGGCGATCTCCCTCGACTCCGATGAGCAGCTCGTGTACCAGAGCGACGGTTACAAGGAGCAGCTCGCCAACCGCCTCTTGAAGCTCCTGATGATCTCGAGAATCCACCAGATCCCTCTCAGAACCCTCGAATCCTTGAAATGGGACCTAGGTCTCCCTCACGATTACGTTCACAGCGTGATCCCCGATTTCCCTGATTACTTCCGCGTCGTTCAAGGAAAAAATCGTGGATTTGGGAACGACGACGACAGGTATTGAATTTAAGATTAACTAACCTCTGATTAACTAACATAACGGATATATCTCTTCTGATGGCAGGGTTTTGGAGCTGGTTTGTTGGAGCAACGAATTGGCGGTTTCGGTTATGGAGAAGAGGAGGAAGAAGAAGGAGGTTGGGAATGGGAATTGGAATGATGAAATGGTGTTTCCTGTGCAGTTTTCTAGCGGGTTTGAGAAGGATAGCAAGTACGAGAGGTGGTTGAGTCAGTGGCAGAAGCTGCCTTATGTGTCTCCTTATGAGAACGCAGCTCATCTTTCGGCTTCCAGCGACGAATCGGATAGGTGGGTGGTTGGTGTTTTGCACGAGATTCTTCACATTTTGGTTCCCAAGAAGACTGAGAAGGACAATGTGCTTGTGATTGGGGAGTGGTTGGGACTGAGGTCAAGGTTCAAGAGGGCGCTGCTTCAGCACCCTGGGATATTCTATCTGTCTAGTAAGATTGGGACACAGACTGTGGTTTTGAGGGAAGGTTACAAGAGGGGGTCGTTGGCTGAAGATCATCCATTGATGGATTTGAGGAGCCAGTATATTCATCTCATGAACACTGTCAAGGAAGATAGCAACGCAAGTAAGGCTATTCCAGGAAAAAGCAATCCGAAAGAGTCCAACGCCAAGGACCTTGAAGGGAGTGGAGTAGGAGAGAATGATGAGAAGAGTGGGGAGGAGCACGAGGGGGAGAGGCACTCTTTTAAAGCCGAGGCGGAGGATGATAGTGAGGATGACTTTGATGATGATGATGATGATGAAGATGATGAAGAGCAGCCTCGTAGAGGTAACCGTAAAGCTGCTGTCAGTAGTTGGGGCAGACAAGTAGGGAAAGTTAACTTCAACGGCAAGAAGCCTTTGAGAGACTCTCGAAGAGAAAGACCGGCTAGGAAGTTTGATCAGAAGACTAGGGAGAAAGTTCCATCAGAAGTTTCTAAAAGAACACAAGTAAGAGGTAGGGATAGAGATGATGAGAGTGAGAGTTCAGTACAGAGATTAAGATCCTCTAGAAGTAGGGGAAGGTTACATTGCAAGAACACCTCTGTTTAGTGAAGATTTAATCTGTTTTCGGCAGCTACCACATGTGCAGGTAGGTTGTTCCTGCTCTTGTATCTTGATCCTTGCCTGTTATAAGTTTTTAAGGTTACAAATTTTGGCATCTCTTACTGCCGCTGTTTGTTTATTGAATACGTTGTTCAGCGTTTACGTTGTATATTTCCATATTTATAGGAAATGAGAGAAATGGGAGGAAGGTGATTTCTTGGATTTCCTTATGTGATGAAATGTACCTTGAGTGTTCTGTTCTATTTGGTTGTGGATTTGGTCCATTTGTCTGAAGTTTCTGAGACGATGGCAGAACTCATTTCATACCTTACGGAATGGCCAAGTAACCCTTGTTTGGAAGGTATCTAAGTGGAGGGAGTGGAAGGGCAAAGGAGGGTCACCTTATCCCTCCCTTGCCACCCAAAGCCCCCATTTTGTGACCCTCCAAATTGGGGCTCATTAAACATTCAAACAAGGGTTTACATGACTTGAGTCATTCCATCATTAAAAAACTCTCAAACATAGCCTTAGTTTCTCACATTCTGTATTCTGGAGTTTGGCGTTTTAGTTAATGTTATTGAGTGTAAAACAGAAGAAAAGTTATTACTGTATAGGCGTATCACATCATTCTTAGGCACATACTCTAAAAGTTGGTGGAGCCCATGAATGAATGAGTGCATTTAAAATAAAGGTAGGCAAATTTGTATTACCTAAGAATCTCTCACAACAAGTAGATGTAAAGTGTAAAAAGCTGATAAACTATTTCATCATGTTTCTTCGGCCAGTGAAGCATGATTCCCAGTGTAACCTCATATTCTGGGACTAGAGCCGAAGGGTCCATACCAGCAAAACAAAGCCCAAAAGTTAGTGTGGGTTTAGGCTGCTATCTGAACCAAGCTGGTGGTACCTTGTCATAGCCCAAGTTGACTTAGTTATCACACAGCAATATTTCGATGGTCCAAATGTGAAAAACGTTCAAAATTCAGTGGATGTGTTCTAACATACAGGGTGAATTTATTACCCTACTATTTGTAAAATAAAACTCAAAATGTTTAGTAAAAGCTAGACCGTACTAGATCTTTTGGTTTTTTACTCTTGCAATCAACGGTTGAAGTTATACACTCTTTTTAGACTACATAGAAGAATTAATCTTCAAACCCGATAAGATGCTATAATGTAGTTTTATCCATGGCATTTATTTATATAATGAAAAAAGGCTCAGCCTATTATTGTTGTTATCTTGCGAGTGTAAGCGAATTTGCAGTTTTTACAAAGTTAATTTATCTTGGTGGTGATGAGCTGGAGTTTTGTTGGAAAGTGTCCGTGAAGAGTTAGTTCATGATATAGACTAATATGATGATGATGCGGATACATCACTTAGATTTATAGAAATCAGCCACGCAATCTCACTTCACCTTAGTTTTAAGGTTCAAGTTTTAATTTGTGGCTGAAATTGGCTGAACATGTTGTATTAGGGGTTGTTATGTTCTATGGCAAACAAAGTTGGAAACTGAAATTGAAATGCACATTGTGCTTTGTCTCCAATCCAGGAATTGGTGGTTGCTTCCCCTTCGCCAATGAGAATATAATGAAATGCGCATGAATTGAATAGTCATTTTCCACTCATACACTTCATTCATTGAATTTTTCAGGGACATTGAATTTCATCAATTTGTTTTTCGAATAAAAAATTAAAATAATATAAATAAGTATATGATCATTTCATTTTATTTTTTAAAAAACATAAAATTGTGTTAGTAAAAAAATCATGTAAATGAATCATGAAGTCTATAACAATTGGGAGTTAACTGAGTTTTTTAAATATGTAATAAAGGTTTGATTCTTGGTCGAACTAATTACTATTTCTAACTGTGATAGCTGTGAATATCCTTAGTGAGAACTTAAAAAAATGTAGATGCATTTTTTTGGTCATTTTAATTAAGATAAAAAAATTTAGGAAAATTTATGAAATTAATTTTTTTCCCAATTTTCAAAACCTTGCAATTTAAACCAAATGTGATGGTAAGTCCGTGAAAAATCTAGCTGATGACTGTAGAAATCAAACGCACCTCATTTCTTCTCAACAAAGCACTTTTCTTTTTCTTTCTTTCTATCTAAAGCAGTTTCAGGGGGCAAGTTATGGTATACAGAAAATGACCCTTCAACATTTGTCTTCTTGTATGAAGCCTTCATTCCTCCGTACACATGGCCATTCCTCTTTTTATCAGTGGATTTTGATAATGATTGCATAAAGATGATTTCATTTCACTCACTATAGTGCTGCACTACAGAGCATCCTAATCAAATCAGATATTACGAGATCATTCACAAACACCGCATTATTTTATATATATTCTATCATTATATGGCTCCCATTTTCCTTCCTTGTTAACTAGCCTTGTTATTTTCACAGTCACTTTCTTTTTTTTAAACATATTTTCATAGCAACTAGCATATGTAACAAAATCTGAAAATTATTATTTATTTTTCTTGATGTTGATATATTCTTTAATCTGAAAAATAGGAGAAAAAAATTGACCTTAATTAATAGATGCTAAATTATTTTTTATGCATTTACATTGTAACAAAATTTTACATTATTACTAAATCATAAAATTGTCACATAAATAAAAGTAGTTAAATTTAATACTCATTATCTCAAAAGTTAACTCATCCCTTAAGATTTAGGGACTAACGTAGGCAATTAAAAAAAATTTAGAGGCTAAGTTCACACTTTAATTTTTTTAAAAACCAAGTTGAACATCAAAACATTTTTTAAGGAACAACTTGGATATTAACCTATTTCATTTTATATTACCAACCTCCTTCAATTTTAGGGAGTAATTTGAAAATGTGTTGAACTTTAAAATTAATTCTTTTTTAAAAATAACTAATGTTTCTGACTTGTACAATTGAGGGCATACAAAGGGAAAATGAAATGTAAAAAGTGAAAATGATGGAGCACAAATATAATATGATATGTCACTCACTGTATATGTCAATCTGTAAAGTTGTAAAGATGCCTATAATGTGCTCATCCCTAACCACTTCTTTTGCTATTACCTGGAAAGGTGCCTAGTACCACTTTTCTAGTGTTGCTATGAGAAAAAGTTTAAAATACAAATAACTAGTAAAAGAAAATGTAAAATCATTTGTTTGGATCCTTTTGACATTGGAGTTGAAATTGAAATTGTAGTCTAAAACTTTATATTCAATTCTAATTCTAGCATCAATTGATTCAATTCAATATCAAATCTATGCACTATACTGGAACTTTGTACAAATGTCAATGATTTGGTTCTGTTTTATTTAACGCTTAAATTTGAACTATACTAATGTTAATTGCATTCAAATTTTACCAATGAAACCAAATTTTAGAAATTCTTAGAATCGACCAAGTCACGATTCATTACTTTTTTTTTCAATTCCTTTATTTTATTAACTCAACTCCTTATTTATATTATTCTGTTAATTAATAATTATATGATCTGATATATCACTAAGAGCACAAAGCCACAAACACTAGTAAAAGTTGATGTTGTTAAAGACATAACTCACTTCAAATAAAAAATGATATTTGTACTCATAATTTTTAATATCATTTAGATATGAAAAATAGTGAAATACTATTAAATCCAATAGTTGTTCAACACAAATTATGTGGCACACATTTTTTTCAATCTCTAAATGATTGTTTTCATCATCAAACTCTACTAACAAATCAAATAGCCTTCCTGTATCAAGCAACATAAACTCGGGCTAAATAGCTTTACTCTTTGAATATTTGGGGATATCAATGTATAAATAGTTTGGATTTTAAGTATAATTATAATAAATGTAATAATTATGATAAGGTATTTAATAATTGATGTGAGTATTGTTATATGTTAGGTAAAGTAGGTTGGAGTTTAATATTAATGGCAAAGTTACTCTCTTACATGGAGAGACATTGATATTTGCTCTATTGATGACTTCTTGGATGGTATGTTTGTACACATAAATCAGGAGGATTTAATATTAATGTTAGGTAAAGTATAGTAGCCCATAAAGATTAGTGAATGATAAAGAAAGTAAATGCATAAAGTTAAATGGGGAACTCTATAACATTAATTAAGTTGAAATGTCAGATTAATTTCTTTATAGTAAAGTAATGCTAGGGCAAACCTAAATGCGTGACCACCATAGGTGAAAAAATAAGTGTGTGGGGGGGGGGGGGNTTGTGCAAAAGGATCGGGATTGAAAATGAAAATAACAACTTGATAAATAAGAAAGGTCATATCCATCTAGACAAGCACAAAGTTTGGATGCAAACTAAGTAGGGATGTTGTGGGAATGCATTATGATTTTTCACATTTTACTTAATAAAGTTGTATAGCAGCAAAATACTGAAATGAAAGATAGTGAAAGCTAATTTTAGAAGAATTTTATTATTTGAATTCGTTGTAGTTAGAATATTGTTTAGAGTCACTATTTGTTTATTATTTGATGAGATTTTAATAGAGAGTAAATCTTATTAAAATTCCATTCAATATGATGAATAGAGAATAACTTAATACAATACAAAATTATATGTACAACATGAGTACAAATGTCATTTCTCAGTTTGAGAGAAAGGGAAGATTTGAAATCTTAGAAACCTGTCCTATTGTCTCACTCATGGGTTCCGGGTCCTAAGTTGTGTTGTCATATTATTAGCACATTGTCTCCTTGAAACCCAACCAAATCAAAGTTTCAATTCAAAGTGTGGGGTCCCTTTTTGTGCGTTCATGCAGTTCTGGTGGGGGATACGCTAATCATTTTTACTTATCCAACTAAAACATTCAATCTAAACCCCTCTTTTTTGCATGCCAAAGCACCATTTAGGTTTCAAGATTTGATCTTCTGAAAAAACAAAGCAAAAACATAAGGGATAAAAAAGGGAGAAATGTGAAAGGAACAAAGTGTGTTGATGATAGAAGTGGGTGCCGTGCCCGTGCAGAATTGGTAACACTAACATTGTCACTTTATAATAGGAAACATGTCATGCTTATTAAAATGTCTTTAAGGTACAATAATGATTGAATGAGTTTAAAATTCGGTGTCCTTTCGGTATAAAACAATCATACTACCAACGAATTAAAATGCACCAAGTCATTAATATAGATGATGTTTTATTATTTCAACCCAAATAATAATAATAATAATAATAATAATAATAATGGGCCTATGAAATTTTTATTAATGAAAAAGGAATACAATGAAAGTTAATATAGTTATTTTTTTCACTAAAGATGTTATTAACATAATTGAGATTAGATGATTGAATTTAGTAAATAATAAAATAAAACCATTAAGTTAAAACAAAGGTAGGGTGCAATAGTAGCTCGTCAATAATGTTACGTTTATTAAAGTGTTGGATAAGTTTAAAGGCATACTTAATCTTAGATTAGGTAAGTCTTTCCTTCAATCTAAACTTGTTTAATAAAAAAATCAATAATGTTACTTTGGTATATGAAAAAACAAAATACTTCTATATGGGAAGATTTCAATCAAATTAATTATGGCAATTTAAGAGTTAAGTTTGAGTAATGCTTTGAAAATCTAACTTATCAACTTACATATTAACATATATATTTTTATGAATGACACTTAACATTTTTTTTCAATTTTATTCTTAAGAATGTCAAATGTTACTTATAAAAATATATAGATTGATATGTAGTTAATAAGTTAAGTATCCAAAACATTTTTCACTAAGTTGAATAGAATAATTAACTATCCAATTAAGAGTTTACGCACCAAAAATCTAATTATGAGTTTGAATCATTCGAATATGTGAGTACGATGAAACAAAATTGTCTCAAGTGTCAAATTGGACGTATCGTAAACATCCAAACCGGAGTGAATGATAAAAAGCGAAAGCAGCACAATAAATTCATCATTATGCCATTTCCACGGACAATGTCGAAAGAGAAATAACGTGTGCGTTTTTTTTTTTAATTCACATTTTATTTATTATCAAATAAATTTTTATTAAAATGTGAATTTCATTAAAATTTTATCAAGTTGGTATGATCGTCACAGTAAATAAATTCATATATCACCGCTCCTACGCAAAACTACACAAAACCTTAGGCATGCAACACACTCTACATATAAAAGTTCAAAATAAATTATATATAAACGACAATCACACGTTTTTTTAACCATTCATTATTGTCCTTGTAAAGGATAGATCTAACAAAATGCTCAGAGGCCAACTAAAATTCTGTACGAACTTATAGTGAGTCTTTCTACAGTTTTGAATATGACCAATAACAACACATCATATAATATATAGAAGACAGAATATAGCTAACCAAAATATATTACACTGTTGGGTTGAGTTGAAGACCATTAGATTGTGTGTGAAAAATATCTGATAATTGGGTTGAACAGAGGGATTTTATGGTGGTCAGCGGTACATGTGGACAGACAGCTAGTTGATGGGGTTTTTAACTTTTGAAAAAGAGAAAATGTACTTAAGTGGTGATTTTACATATAAGGGCATATACGTGTATGGAATTTGTAGATAAAGCCATATTAATTTATTGTTTTCAACTTAACATAGCAGTACTATGTTTGCAAGAAACGAAACGATACACATTCTAGTTGAAATTTGAAAATGGGCAGTGATGTGATCAACACCCCACATTAATTGAAATGAATGGGTCAATAAATAATCCTTCCCCCCACTACATCTACCTTCACCATCTCAGGCGAGTATCTCATTGTTCAAGTGACATATTAAAGTGACAGTAGTGGGGGGTCTCACACAGGCAGATGAGCAGCGCAAAAAAGAGAGGTCTCACACGGACGGATGAGCAAGCACAAAAGCGCTGCCAACAACGAAGCTCTATTGTGGAGTTCAAGGATATCATGCTATGTTCACTGAAGGATAGTCTAGTCTTTGCCCCCATATTCTTTAATACATATTTACCCTTAACCTACACCAAGCACTCACTTAAAGTTCTATATATGTAAGTACACATCGGATACATAACCCAAAACTAGCATGGTAAAATGAAAATCAGTACAAAACAAAAAGAAAAGAAAAACTCCAACTCTAATTACTTTCAACAATATGCACGTCAACTAAGATTTCAATTAAGGAAAGTTTATGTTCCAATTGATTAAAATTTATTTTAAGTATCTGTTAGGCAGGGATGACAAGTGGGTAACATAATCCAACTTTTAGCAAAAATTTCTTGGTTACGCTTAAAGTAAAATATATCCAATTTAATTCATTCACTATTTAACACATTAAAAAATGTTAATGATTCTAAAAGAAGACAAGTAAATTAACAAATATATCAAAATAAAAGATCGCAACTAAAAATTTCTCTTGTGAATTATAGGCGGCATGCATTATCATCAATAAGTGCTTTGTTGTGTGCAACAGCTTTCATTCATGCAAAGCTGCTTTCTATTTTGATCTCTCTCCCTCAGCCTTATGATCTCATAATTTGCAATTATGCCAGAATATGCATATCTCCTTGCACTTGTCACTCACAATACAAAAGCATAAAAAAAAAGCCACTTTTCTTCCTTTTTTTTCTTCAGCACCCAAAACTAAAGGAACTGTTAGAACATGTAACATTTGTTGGTATAGAAAGTGAGACTTCCTTAGCTTCCCCAACAAACCCTTTCCAAAAGATGAAAAGGAAAGATAAAAAAGAAAAGCAGATAAGTCCTCCTCATCAAAATCATCAGAAAGCAACCCATCAAAATAGCTGCTAGCCACAATTATAGGCACCAGTCCTAAGTCCCCATATTCCAATCTACTAGGCAACAATACAACCCAACAAGAACAAAATCCCAATCCCCCATAATTGGTATCTTTTCCTAGGGGGATTCTTATCCACACTCAAAACAAAAAAAAAAACCTCTAGCTCACTTTCATTAGATTTTTTTCTTATCAACATCGTGACTCACAATAACATCATGTGTCAGTATTGTAGATCACAATGCTGATGTAAGAAAAATCTGATGAAAGATAGCTAAAAATTTTTTTTCCCTAGAGCATGTAAAAATTCGTCCACTCTTTTTTCTATTGCTACTATTGTGGTGGTGTCTTTTCAACAAATGTCAACTCTGTTCCCATTCCCATTTACCACCAACAACCTCTTGCATTCTTCATCTCTCTCACACTCTCTGCTCCTTTTCCCATTGCAACAATCCATTTCCCTACCATCCTCCCTTGTGAGCTTCTCTGCCTCAAGAGCCTCAGCTTCCCAATCTGTCCGGGCCACCACAACATAGAGGATTGACAAGGCGCAAGCTGCCTGGGCCGACAGAAGCCCAAACCAAAGCCCACTAAACCCAACCTTGAACCAAAATGCCAGGCCCACGGCCACCGGGGTCCCAACGAAGTAGAATGAGCCCAAGTTGATGTGGGCCCCTATGACAGGCCGGGCCGTTCCCCTGAGGATGCCGCAGCCAGTGGTTTGCGGGCAGTTCCCAAGCTCACATAGGCCCATGATTGGCATGACTGATGCAACCAGGGCCTTGACAGCCTCATCATTGGTGAAAAGCCCGGCCCATCTTTGTTTAAGGATCACGGTCCATGTCACATTGATGAAGCCTATGACAAAGGCACATCCTAGGGCAACCATGGCTGCTAGCTTTGCTTTGTATGGTTTGCCAGCTCCAAGCTCATTCCCAACCTACATTTATTGCCAATGAGAATTGTTATTTATTCCAAGTTATTAACAATAGATTTCTATTAGGAGTTTTGGAAGACATTACCAGAATCAATTCTGGGAGCCACTAGAAGTGAAAATTTCTCACTACAACCCCAAAATTGATTCTCTTTGTTCCCACATAAAAATTAAACACACACTTAAGTGTTTGTAAACTTTTAAGCAAGATTGTCCGCTCTCCACTTGCGAAATGATGATTCAGCTTCAAGTGACATTTAGTAGTGGGTCCTCCTATTATAAGAAACTAAAATGCCACTCCACAAGTCATCTGAGAATAATTCAACTTAGGACTTATGAATGTCTAATAATTTCTTATATCCAAGTCTACATGATATAAATTGAAAACCACACCAATGTTAAAAGCTTTGCACAAAGGAAGTCTGTGGTCAAGTGTGAAGTAGTTTCACGGGTCCCATGGAGAATAGTGGTTTGTTTCCTTTAGGGATTTGATGGTTTAAATTATTAGGTCAAATAGGGAGAAATCTATAATGGGATGGCTTCTTCTATATGCAAAGCTAAGAGGGAATGCACTCACAAGTGATGAATTCAATTAGTTCTAGTTTTGTCGAGTCACATTAAAAGTGTGTGACCTAAGTGGGTCCCGTGTACTTGACGCAATCATGCAACAAATTCATACCTCAGCAAGCAAACAGAAAAACACCAAGGGGGATTCACACGTTTAGCCCAAAAAGACCAAAGAAAAGAAAGGCAATGAAAAAGCATCAAAACATTCAATGTGTAAACTGTAAAGAAAAAAATAAGTTGTACATTATATAACATACATAAACTACACACGTGTATTTGGGCATATGACTAGAGAGAGAAAGTGGGGGAGAACCCCTTTTGCCACCAATTTCATTTGATCTCCAACAAAACAGTAAAATTGTGAAGGAAAAAAGAAAATTGGACCTAACACATTATTATCATTATGTAAAATACCTTTACCTAAGAACAATGATATGTCATGAACAAAAACAACTTGGTATTTGCTTCCATTTATGCTAGATAAACCAAAAAAATATATATATTTGACAAATTTGAATCATCACTGTTTACCCTTCAAGTCCATTTCAAAGCAAGTCTTTAATAACATCTATAAATTTGGATCCTTTAAAATGAGATCGCTCACTATACTCTCTAAAGTGAGTTATCTCCCTTCGGAGAACTCTTGCCCAACGTCTATAATAGGCTAAATTACATAAAATAAATCAACCTAAAAGAATAGAAAATGAAGCAAGTTTTTGAACTTATCCTGCTCCTCTGACTTGGAAAACAAAATATTAAAAATATAAGGTTGCTTCCCCCTTGCATATTTAACATCTAGTCTCATAGGCACAAATAGAGGATAAAAAACAAAACCAGCCAGCCAGGCCACCATCTCCACTTCTAGTCCCTATCCATATCTCTAATCTCACCCAAAGTCACAAACCCCAGTTGAAAAAAAGTTATTGCTGGCAAAACAAGAATTCTCAACTACTCAACATTATAGTTAAAATAAAATAAAAATAAACATTAAAAAACCCAATATGCACAAAGATGGTTAGAAATCTAAAATTAAGGGCACTTTGGTCAATGTGCACAAAGATGGTTAGAAATCTCAAGTAAACTTTTAAGTTCCAACTAAATTCTCTGTCAATGAATGACCTAACCAAGAGTTTAAAAAATTCTTGTGGGCCGGTCCTAAAGCGTCACATTAAATATACTCTAAATTATTCCATGAATGACATGTTAGCATCCAATTAAGGAAGGTTCATCCTTTATAACTAATATGTTATTCATTGTGTGCTTCAAAACACATTTAGTGCATCACCTCATGGCTACACAAGAATTTCTCTTCACGGTTATAATATGTTTTGATTTTCGTTATGGTGGTCCAGAATCAATTCTAAAACTCTATAAATAATAAATTGACATTTCTACTAAGAGTCAAGAATTAATTCTAGACGTGTCACACCAAAAAAACCAGAGATGCAGGTGGTCAAATAAGAAGGATGAGGGGGGAGAGAGTTTACCCTAGCAGAAACACAGCCAGCAAGAGCCATGGGGACAGTGTACATCATGCTAGTAGTCTGAATCAAGATCCCAGTAGCAGCCACAGCCAGTGTTGGATTTGACAAGTAACCAGCCATCAGTGTGACTATCTCATACCACCACCACTCCAGGCATATCATCAAGCAGCTTGGCACCGCCAGCCTCATCAACTGCCCCAACCCACCACACATCTCCACCACCCCCACCCCCCTTCCCCCTCCACC